>JAFLJL010014727.1:0-23935 GCA_018398815.1 Conus ventricosus | reverse complement strand
TAAACGAAAATAAAAATGAGCGCGTTTAAATATAATACTGAAGCAAAATATTCTGTTGGGCCGCACTACAATCTTAAAAATATAGCAACTGATACTCTTGACATTGCTGTGACCCAGACTGACACTTTTCAAGTAAAGGTGAGTACTCCATTAAGCAGATATCTTAACCCCCCTATTAAAAAAGACTACATCGCGAAAGTGTGGTTTAGTCATCCGATGCAGTTTTAAACAGAACCAGTTAAACTTTGCTGTGTTTTGTGCATCAACTGGGTGTGGAGTATCGTATGCTGATCACTTAAATCATCCAGATCCTTTGGTGAGGTCTGTGTACAGATTTCATTTTTATTACACCTTCAGACGTATTTTGACTGAACTGCGAGCGCCATTACCAAATGACAAACCGTTTAATCCATTCAGCAACATAATAGACATGAAGGCTTTTGAAAGGATCTGTAACGAATTCAATATTGATGTTAGGACAGACTTTAGACAAAAGTTAGATCTTAATCATGGCTTAGGCACTCCTTATTTGTGGGGCGTGCACAGAAAGTATAACATGACTGGAATCCTCCTTACACATCTTTCTCTTCAGGCACAGGTGTTCACCTTGGGTCCATAGAGCAAGAGCATAAAACAGCATGGACAACATTTATCTTGGACACTTCTAAGGGTCTAACTAAAGCAGGAATAGAACGAATAAACGACTCTATTCGTACTTACGTTTGGTGTTTGCTAGGTTCGCAAGCACAAGCGAGATCGAGCATAACTGTTCTTCTACTGGTTTGGATGCACAAAAACATACTAGGCAAATTTAGAGGACGCCATTAATTCTACAGTTGATTTACCTTCAAGTATAAAAAAGGTACCAAATGTTTTACAATACGCAAGATCAAAAGTAGACTTTGCTGTTGGCACTGGTTTATACATGCTGCCTTCTGACCTAGACTCCAGATAGGTACAATAATAAAACTACAATAATGAAATCCTTGTGGCAGGCAATGAACAGAAGGTTGGGAAAAACGACATAAATTCTGAGCCAGTAATATTACAAACAATAAAAAAACACCCATGAATAAGTCATCCAATCCCCGAGGTTCAAAGCCCAAAGACTGTTGAAGACGTGGACTTTGTTCGCGATGACCATGAATATGAAAAGACAGCACTTTTTTTGGATTAACTGCTAGGATTACTTGGTCTTTATCTTACTAAATAGTAACCCAACTATTAAGAGAACTAATGCCCATAAGTGCTCGGCCATAAAGCCAACTACTTTGCCTGCAGTAGACAAAAGCCAGCTAATAACACTCCCTAATATACCTGGCAAAGAGTCTATAGCTTTACCAGCTAATTTTTTTTAATAAACTCGCAAGATGATCAGCTGTTTTTTTACCCATGATTTATCAGGAGATGGCGATGGAGGCACTGAACTTTGCCCTCCACCACCACCTGTAATAGCCATCACCAGTGTACTTATTGCAAATCCTAAGGCTGTTATAACGCTTGCTAATGTGACACCTTGCTCTCTAAACAGCGTTCTTATTCGTTCTGCTAGCGTCGTGTCTTCATATAAAATTCTTTGGATAGTTTCTCTTATTCTGTCACTTGAGTTTGTAATTCTTTTCGGTTAATAGACAACACTTCTAGTCTTGCTGATCTTTCTTCTTTAAGTTCATGTAGTCTTTGTTTATTCTTTCTTTATCATCACTCCCTAAGTTGGCCTCGTTAGCCTCAGCGAGTTTTTTTCTTTCTTTTTCTATATGCTCATTTAGTTCAGTCAGTTTTGCTGAATTGTTTAATAATTCTCCTCTGATGGTTCTTAAAGCACATTCAGGCTTTTAATTCTCTTATAGACGCCTGTATTTTTTGCGGGGGCAGCGGTGGATCGTTTTATAGTTTTTAATGCTGTTTCTTCTTCTTCAGTGAGTTCTGCTACTGTATTTCTTGCGCTCCACTGTTGAATTAAATCTTCAGGCGTGGTTTGTATTTGGTTAACTGTTGGGAGTTCTTGTAGCGTGTTTAGACGTTTAGCAACTGTTTCCCTTTTAATTTTGGTGGTTTAGGAATGCCAAGGCGATTTAGATCTTTTGCCTTAAGTCTGTGGTTAATTGTACTCAAACCTACAAACTTTGATGAGTCTCGTTTATCTGTAAGCGAAAACGTTTTCCTTGTTCGTCTTTAAAATACAAATGGCCATTCTCATCTCGTTCAAAATCATTAGGGTCTAAAACTTCGGGGGTTTTGTCCTAAACTTTTGTAAAATGCTCGACCGTACTTTCTGTTAATTCACGCCGCAATGAGTGCGCTGAGCGATGCTGTGTTAAAGGAGTCCTTTCATCCATGTCGTCTACAGATCAATATCATAATCTTCAATCAATTCCCGCCATGTTTTTAAATAATTAACTTTTTATTTTGTTTTATAAAAATGTCACAAGTATATGGCTCGATTCTTGACCCGCATAGAAAGCTGAAAGAACCCCATGGCGTGAAGGGAAATAAACGGAATATTACTGTTCCAAATAATCCATCTACTATTGATGCGGATCAAATTCTTACTGTCAAATTTCCAGACCTAGGAGCGGATGATTTGATTGTGCCAGGCTCTGCACGGCTTACTTTCAAAATAGAACTCGCATCAAAACAGACCCCAAACAGGAACAGTTGTACAGAATCTAGGGCGGGCAATCGTTAAGAAAATTTCTATAAAACTTGAGGGGAAAGAAGTATTTTCTTTACACAATGCAGACATATTTTTAACCTATTCTGATCTATGGCTAACCGCGAATGAAAGGGTGATCTTGCGTTTCAAGGAATCGAAATGAAGAAGCACTAAAACATAGAATAGGCGCCGCAGACGCTAAAAGCAGCAAAAGGTTTGTAGATGTAAGTTATGCGTATGGTAATCGCTTTTCCATACCCTTAGATTTTGAGTTGTTAAAAGCGCATGCCCCATACCTTCAAGGGGCATTAAAAGACAGATTGTCATACGAACTAACTTTTAATGACTACAAACGTGTTATCAGATCAACAGACACCGAAGCAAAGTACAGCATTTCTGACATCTCGTTAGAGTTTGATGTTGTTAGCAACTCTAATTTAGCAAGGCTGATTGAGCAACAATATGAGTCACAATTAGTAATATATTACGAAAACGGCGTCATCATTCAACATATCCTAAAAGCAGGGCAGACGCTATATGGAATTTTAATCTTAGTGTCGCAGCAAAATCGCTTAAAGGTATTTTATTGCTGTGTGAAGATGAAGTACCATTTGCAAGAGCAAGTGAAAAGTTTTTTAATCCAAAAATAACGAAAGTGCAATGTACAATTGATGGTAGTCCTAACCAAATCTATGCTAGCGGGCTTAGACCTTATCATCATTTTGACGAAATAAGAAAATTGTTTGGGGGTGGGAGGGGTAGAAGTCCAACAGCAGACCTTGCGTCTAAAGATCTACACCTTCACAGTGTTAGGCTTGATGATTATTTAACATCAAAATACGGTTTATGGATTGACCTAAGGTCAACAGAGGATAATCAGTTGCATGGAAGTGGGAGAACGGTTAAAGACGTAAACATTCAAATTGAGAAAGAAAAAGAAGCCGAACAAACCACTTAATTTAACATTTGTTTTATTAAATTGATACCCAGCAGAATATTACAAAGAAAAGATTAGAACTTTGTAGAATACTAAATATTTTGTCATTTAAAAAAGCATTTCTGTTCAAGTTTATCCAAATGATTGCCGTTACAGCGCCATAGTCTCCAAGAGAAAGATATTATAAACCTCCCCCGGGGCCAAATAAAAAACCTTTAGATTCACTAATAACATTACACAAATGCTACAAAAAACTAGAGCAGGACCTTTCAAAATACAGCAAAACCAAACGAAGTTATTCTGCTGCCTTTAATGCTGTTACCTAAGTTTAATACAGGATCTCAACTATAAGTGCTGCATCAGAGACGAGTGTAGGCCTCATAGCATCGTGCAGAGGCGCACCCGCATCTTATACCTCTAGGCGGGTTTGTCTTTTAGGCTCTCGGCCTATGTTCATTAGAGCCGTAGGTGCAGCCTAGCAAAAAAATAAAAACTAAACTCCAAAAGCACACAGCAATGGTTCAACTAAAAAAAGCTAAACTTAGTTCCTTCAACTGATTCTAAATAAAGCACTCGTGACACAAACATCAACGGATGAAGAATTTAATCGTCTATCAGCCGCTTTTGATGACTACAAAAGACAAAAGTTTGATCTCAAAGAAAGGCGAGGACCAGTTATTTCCTCAACAGCCCATGACAGACCCCGAGCAGAAAAAACAGGAATGCTTAAAAAAGTAAACGAAAGCATTAAACTCTTGCTGCTAAACAGCTCACATAAACAACGGCCAAAGGGTGTTTATACGTTAGTTTATGAGTCCAAGCCAAAAAGACCATCCATAGTTGTGATTAATTATTTTTTTTGATTAAAATAAATATTTTGAGTTAGAATAGAAACTTCCCTCAAGCCCCAAAAATGGATAAAAAATATGAAGTCCCAGGTCGAATGTTTGAAAGGCCATGCAAGAAGATTTATCAAGACACAGAATGATATTGATTTAGAAGTCATTGCACCATCCGAGCGTTATGGCCATTGTTGCTCATGCTATTTCTCAGTTCCCGGTAAACTAACAAAAGACCCACGCATTTAAAGAATGTTAGCTGTTTTATCGACTATGTAACAATAAATGAAGACAAAACCAAGAAGTCTGGGTCTCGACAAAACAACAGACTATTCAATTCACATAATGACTTACACCGCGGTTGGGCAAGACCAACTGCTTACACAGTTTGATGTGGCCGCTGAAGAGCCAAAATGGAGAGGCACTGGTTGGTCAAGCAGGGGCGAATCTCATAGAGATCAATGTAAAACAGTCCTAAGTATGCATACGATTGTAGGCAGGTCTTACATTACCGCTGCTCCATCAATATTGCAAAAAGCAGTATAAAACATAAAAATTATGGACATACAAATGTTTCATGGTGGTGTGTTCCACGCACAGGCTGCACACGCCCGCAAACACGCAGAGAGAGTGTCTAACTATCACCATTACATCAATGAACTTAACTTTAGTGGAATGTCCTTTCCTGTTAGCGTAGACAAATATGATCAGTTGGAAGAACAAAACAACCAATTTAACCTGTTAATGTCTACACATTGGTGATTAAACAAATCTACAGCCCCATTAAAGTGTCCAAGAACGTCCAACAATAGCGAGCCAGAACTAAAAAAAAATCATGTATGACTACTACTGATGTTTATCACCAGCAGGGCTGCCGCATTACACATTGATACGAACAATGATTAGATTATTGAACGCATACTTCAAAGCAAAAAAAAATAAACAAGAAATTCTGCAGAATGTAAAACAAGAATTCCATCTTATCAAGCCGCGAGCGAACATAAGGAAACCAGTGTATGTGCCCAGTAGACTTGAAATACAGAACTAATTAACGCCCCCACCCAGATCTAAAGTATAGTTTTAAGAACTGGGAAACTGATGCAAAATTCTCCATACATTTTTTACGCAACTTCTAGTCTCTTATTGTGTTCCTTATGAAGGGCCAGCGCCACAAAAACTTCGAAAACGTCTTTAATGAGTAAATCAACAGATTTGTTTCATTTTCCTCATTATTGTCAGGTCGGATGCGCGCAACAGCACCAGAATTATACTAGATGGCCTAAATGCTGTTCAGAATACTTCTTAAAACGCAAGCAGCGAAGTGCGTACTGACTGTTCTAATAAGTCTGAAATTTATCTGAAATCATGATGACCCCTGAAGACCAACACAGTATGACTCGATCCACACATTGTTGGATTTTATGTGGGTTTAGAACTCGTTGAGGAGCCAATCCAAAATTAAGAGACCAAGATCACATTAGTTTTAAAAGTTCAGAGGAGCAGCGCACAACAACTGCAATCTTCAACTAAAGTTTTGAAACCAAAGACATGAAGCTTCCCGTCAACTTTCACAACTTGCGTAGATACTGACTCACAACATATAATGAAAGTCAGTGGGCGACGCCTTTAGGGTGTCATGCATAGCACAGTCATCAGAAAAGTACATGTGTTTCCACATTAAATAACTGTCTTTTTATGACTCTATGCAGCAGCATGATGGGTTCATAGAGTCGCTGGCTATGTCCTTAAAGTCCTGCCAATACCGGAAGAAAATTTTGACTCATCTCTCTTTAGAAAGGGCGTTATCCCTTATGAGTACAGAACAGTTGGAAAGTATAGACGAAGATACAACTTCCTCCAAAAGGCCGTTCCCTTTTCCTAGTCTTAGAGGAAAGAGGACAACAGTGATTCTGATTACCAGCATGCTCAAGATGCGTGCAGAAGTTAGAGTGTAAAAAACGATGGGGGATCTATCATGATTACATACTTGAGTCCATACATTTTATTGTTGGCGACGGTCTTTGAAAATTATAGAAAGTACCAGCATGAAACATTACAGTATTGGATCCTGCGCATTATAATTCTGCGCCCGGGATAGTGGTGGGACGCTTTCATTAAAGTTTACTGGGAGTACAGAATTGATTTATTGTCTGACTTACCACTTAATCAGATGATTGAAAACGGATTGCGTGGGAATGAGGGGGCGTCGCACCAATACTGTAAAGCAAACAACAAATACTTGGACGACAATGACCAAGTAAAAGGGTCTAACAATCTCATGTATATAGGATGAAAACAATCTGTATGGATGGGCCTATGGCCGCAATCACTTCCATAACGTAACATTAAAAGTGTACACATGCGGCAGTAACAAATAATATTCAAAAAGCAATTAAAGTGGTATGAGCATTTTATGTCGCCGGTCCAACAGCGCGGATATATTTCTAGAAGTTGACTTAGAATATCCTCCTGAACTCCATGACCTGCATAATGACTAACCGTTAGCAGCAGAAAGCCCCCCTATAAAAGGGATGAATCCAGAGATGCCGCCTAAAAACATGTGCCTAATCTTCGGGCAAAAAAAATTATGTCTGTCCATTTTACAGACTTCAACAATATTATTTAAGAGACCAATGTTTGAAGTTGACAGCTGTACATCGTATAATTGCTTATGATTCAAGTAAACAGTTCATGAAACCATGACAAAATGAAGAACACAGATCTCAAACTAAAATCCACAGATGCTTCCAGAAAAAGACTTTTTTCAAGCTGATGAACTACAGCTGTATCGGAAAGACTATGAGAATCCACACAAGCTCAAAGAAAAGACGTCAGATTAGTCACCAGAGAAAACGAAGCAATTAAGCTGACTTCAAAACCAAATTATCAGGACTTCAGAAGATTTACAAGATCATGCTTTTTTGGCATAAAGATTGAAAAAAAAGAAGAAAGTCAAATTGAACAAGCCTGTATGTATGGGGTTTACTGTTTTAGAAATATCAAGCTTTTGATTGTTAGATTTCTTTATGACAATTTACGTTAAAGCCCTCGTAAACCAGACCAGGAGTACATAAACACGTATACAGATAGTTTATGTTATAGATAACCATACTGAATACACTATAAAGACATGGAATTAGAAGTACTAAATGGCGATGCAGGAAGGTACCGACACATCTGATTTAACCTAAAGATCGCCTGTTGCATCAATTACAATAAAAGGTTTTTAGGAAAGATGAAGAGAAATATCTTGAAAGGTGATCAAGGAGTTTGTTGTTTAATGTCGAAAATGGTACAGTAATTTAGAGGCTCCAGGAGAAAACTATCAAACAAATCAAAGGGAATATCTCGCAGTTGTTGTGCAGTCAAACAAATCACATGACAACTACAAAGAAAGCATTGTTTTTTTTGACAATAAGAACTTTTCATCATACAACGAAAACTTCGATCTAATCTACAATGAGATCAAACACAACTGTTGTAACAAAGAATTCAATAATGGGTGGATTAACAACCACAGAAACGTGTGTTTGTTAATCCGAGGAGTTTTCATATGCAATTGGGTCACAGAAAACAGTATAATTACATATTTTCGTGTCGCCGTAAGAGTAAATATCGGGTTCATATCTTTCCTGAAATTATTTAGAAGATCAAACACATCATCTTCCAATTCATTCAAAATATTTTCTCATGTTTAGCTTAGATGTGCTCGAATTTTTCTATTATTTTAAAATATTCTTTTCTCCATCTTTGATATCAAAATTAGGATTAGGGTCTGTAAGTGCCCCAGGCCGCTGTGCCTTGTGCCAATGAATCCCTCTTAGTTTATCTTACAACATCATAATAACGTAGTCATTTGATTTTTGCATAATTCCCTAATAGCAGAACACGCGCCTAAATATGCTCGAGTAATTCACAGTCACTTAATATATCCTTCTTCTTCCGTTCCACTTTCTTTTCTTTTGGGCTTCCATTTTAAACTTAAATATATTTTATGTAAAATAAATTAAAGCGAACTGGTCCTGGCGGATTATCTGCAGTTCTTCTTTCACATAAGATCTTTGAGGAGCCGGTTGTGGGGTAGGGGGTCATTCTCTTGTAAATAATACACGGCGGGATTTCATCTTTTACAATTTCTTTTTATTTCGTAACGGTCAACACTCCAAACAGGAACTGTTCCCTGATGCGAGTGTCCCCTTCTGCTTCCCCCGTTAAATAAAGGTACCTTACTTTCAACCATACGTAATAGTTTGCCGTGTGTACTGGAGTCTTCAGCAGCATTTATTGTTTTTTCTTTTGATTGCTTTACTTGGTTTTAGCCCATTAAATTCTCATTATCATTGTCGCGCAAAACTGAGGGCATGGTCTTCTAACCATTCTGTTGTTGCGAGAATTGTCAATCAGCTTCTGTGATCTGGTCAAGAACAAAGTCTTTCAGCTAACTGTTCGTTAAAGTATTCAACTAAAGCCTGTGATAATCTGTGAACTCCCGGAATGATGCCCCTCTATTAATGGTAACTCCTATGTTTTCAACAATATTTGATCACTTGGCCTTTAAATTCTTTTCCATCATCGACTTGAATCATGCGAGGAATAAGTTAACGGACCTCGTTGGTATAAACAACTGAATAGTGACAGCACACAAGCACTCCTTTTGTGTTAAATGGTTCCCGCATCATTGTAACTTTTGAAGCCATGTCAATGACTGTTAGTGCGTACTTAAATCTTTTCCGTCGTAATCGTATCAGAGGTAAATATATTAAGGTCCATTTGATGGTGTCGTTTGAGTTGTATTGACAAAGTGTGGTCTCTGTATTCGTCTTTTCTAGCGCATATAAAATAAATTTGCCAAATCGCTTGTTTAGATAACCATGTCTTTTGCTGTTTGTTCACTGGCTGACCCCGCTGCTTGGCTTAGCTTTTTGATTGCCGTGATTCCCAATCCAAAATCTTTTGGAATAAATAGATTTTGTTCATTTTTTATTCAGCCAATATTATGCGCAACAAAATACACACGACAGTCATAATACCAACGTCAAAAAACGCATTTCAATCTTGCTTTTGTTTATTCTGAGTGATTGATAAAGTCACTGAATTTTGTAGGGGGCAATGTCTCGATTGTTTGCCCTTACAAGATAATATTCATTTATGCTTGATCAACATCTTTAAATGTGTAAGCTCATGACCCTTGTTTTTTCAGTGTGTTATGTATAAAGATCTAACTTGCTCATTCTATGCTTTTCATATGATCTTGTGCAGCATCAAGTTGCTCCACAGCATGTTATGTCTTTTTCTCTCGTCGACATCCCGTTAGTTTACTAAAATGGCGTAAATTACTTCCGCTAAAGCAAGCGATTCACCACAGCACCGCCTATCCACATTACCAGTTAATCCATTATTTATAAATGTATTTTTTTTACATATTTATATTCTCTGGAATTATTCCTTGCTTAACTGAAATCTTCGTAGCAAATGAAGCAGTAAATAGCTGATTAGCGTTTGCTAAACCACAAGTCTAGTTTTGTCCAGATCTGCTGGTTTTATTTTTAACAGGCTTTCAACCATGCATTGTGATCCGTACACATAGACCTCCAAAAACGGCAGAATGGTATACAAGGTTGGCCAAATAGTGTTTTTTGCGTGCTCAAATTTAAAAAATAAAATCATTAATAATTAATAAAAACATGAACACGATGATCTTCTTAGAGCTTACAGAGCGGACCTACACTGTCTTGGCTTACAAATGAACAAGTTTGATGACCAAGCTATTACCCAAAAAGGAGAGGTTGTATACTTTGGCAAGCATGTGGAAAAACAAAACAGTTCCTCGGAACTGAATTCACATAGCACAATACAACAGATGTCGCCTGCAAGAACATTATAAAGTACATACAGTATGAAGCGCAGCTGGGGTCTATAATGGTTAAAAATATTGTAGGACAAACGGGTTCTTAGTTTGTAAACAGCTAAACTATTCAGTAGATTTGCTCCCATTGATTCGTGAACAAGAATCTTACGAATGACTAAAAAAACGCAAGATCCCAGTTTTTATAACAAAGTCATTAGGTCTCTAAGCTGTGATGTTATATTACAGATATTGAACATAGATATGCGCCGTTAAACTCATGGGCTTCAACTTTTAATCATATATATTTTATATCCCTTCAAAATGAACGAGTCCGGAAAAGCAGCAGAATCGAGGAACACTGAATCAAGTCGAGAAATTGACACAGTGAAAAGTATAAGCATCCTGGGCGCGCGTTGGCAGCAGGAAAAAGATAAGCAGAGTAAAACAGACAAAGAAAATTACAGTTACAATCACAGAAAAATAACCCATAATAAAAACATAACACCGGCCAACATTCAACAGTTGAAATCCAATGCCAGCCTCCAAAACAAGAGCAAGTAAATTCTAAGGTCACCAAATTCTTCATGGAATATTGAACTTTAAAACGTTGCCATTTTTGGCGCCCTTTCTTGCTTCTGGGGGCCAGTTATTCCGGTTATAAATATATAAAAAAGGAGAATGGCCACAAAAACAAACGCAGCCCAAAAAATCTGAAACCATTAAATACAGAAGAACAACAGCACGCCAGCACCGCCAATAACAAAGAAATCATTTTGATCTCAATTAAAATGCATAAAACTTTTAAGAACTTAATTTTAAATTTTTTTGATAAAACATTGCGGATTAATCATTGTATAAAAATGAAGAAGTCAATAAATAATAGACATGGAGTCTAAAAAGACGTTTCCATAGCCCATAATTGATAATCAATGCAGTTGCTTACGATGAAAGAACTTCATTAAGATCTATGCTAACCAATTCTCACGGCCAAGAAACTCTGATCAAGACATCCTCAACGATACGCGTTTTTTTGAGGCTGTGTGTACTAAATAGACAACAACTATTTAAGATAAAAACATAGATTTATTGATTTTTTGAATAATTATAAGATAACTTTTGATTAATAACTTGGTTGTACTTAAAGAGATGACTTAATAACAATCTTGAGGTAACTTAAATAAGAACTAATTAAGAACTTAATTAAGAACTTAATTAAGAACTGAAGTAATTAAATAAGAACTTAATAAAAACTAAAGAAGTGACTTATGGTGTTCAATGCATGGGATAGGGGGGTGGGTAGGGTGGGTGTGCATGCGTGGGGTGGGGGGTAGGTGCATGCGTGGGTTGTGGGTTTGGTGCATCCGTGGTGTAGGACAAAAACACACAAACACCAACAAACAAACAAGAAGATAAACAACTAAGGGCCACTTCTTGCTTTGTGACTAAACAGGTTGTGTCCCTCGCGCACCACATTCACACTAGGCCAAGTGATCACAGTAGGGGTCTTTTGGCCTTAGTTTGCCGAGCTAAGCTGTTGCAGGCGTCTTTGCAGGTCATGTGAACACAGTATGTTCCCGTTTGGCCAAGTTTGCAGTGCTGACGTCATTGGCGGCAAGCGATCACAGTAGGGGTCGTTTGCCTAGTTAGCTCTGTGCTCCTACTATTCTCACCATGCTTGCAACTGGGCTTTGGCAAAGTTATAGGTCAGTTACTGCCGTGTACCCGAGCTTTTATGGCGGCTCTAATCGCCAGTAGAAGTACATCCGTCATGTATTTTGGAGCATTTATATGAAGATATTGCTGGCCACACACTATCCTCTCCATAACTGGTAGATGTACTAAGGTCTGCCTATCCCTATTTTTAATTTTTGCCAAAAAACCCCCGAAAACCGTCATCTGTTGCATAAGTCAATGATAGTTTGACGCTTGCTACACAGTTCATTTATACTGATTCCTAGCTTGTAAAATTTTAGGATAGTTATAAAAAAAACCCAGAAAGTTGAATAAGTTTTTAGCAAAAGAATCAGACATGTTTACCTCCGCCTTAAGAAATGAACGCCATTTTTGATGCGTTTTTGTTCTTTTAAACATGGCTTTAGCTGTCTCAAGCCAGCGGCCAACAATCAACGCGTAATGGATTGTTTTGTTCGGCCAACTTTCAACAATGCAGCGCCATTTATTAGATAAGGAACCATCTCATCAATAGTCAAAACGTATTAAAACTGGCTACATCTTGTTCAGCATATTTCTTTCATTTCCTTGAACCAACAAACCTTTAAGAAGTCGTTCATTTTCCCAAAATTATGCTTCACCTAATTCTTTTTCGACAAATACTCTAACATGCAGTTAAAGTAAAAACTTTGGTCTCGAATAGCAAGAGTTTGTTCTTTAGTAAAACATGTTAGCCATTTAAAATAAAAACACAACTAAAACACAGTGGTCACACCGAAGCACAGTCAAAACACAACCTTCTTGTGAAGTAGTCCGGGAAACAATGGCGAAACCGGGCTTTGCTGACGTGGCGGCCTCGAAAGTGCAGTGACACGTGACAGTTTTAGAACATTCGCTGATGCAATAGGCTATGTTGCAAGTTAACGCGCCGCAAGCCCAGTAGGCACGCGAGGTGTGTTTTATTGATTTTTTGGTCGCAGTTTTTAAACGGGCCGTGCGCAAACGCAGGCCGCTTGTCTGCGCTAGCCGTAAATTAAGTGATCAGGTTTCCCTCGTGTAAACCTGTCTGTTATAAAAGTTTTGTAGGTAGAAATTAGTCAGAATAAGTGTGTGGATTTTATGTCAAAAATATAACTTAGTTTTTTAAAAAAAAAGAACAGGGAAAAACACGGATTTAAGGGCGGCCCCCTCGAAACCGGTTAAGACCGGGTTGAGAGCGGGTGAGCTTAAATCCGTGTTTTCCTGTTTCTACAGTTCAGGTAAGATACCTTGGGGTTTGCTTCAGCAAGGATCTGAACTGTGGACGCACACTGAGAGCAATGCCAAGGTGGTAGAACCCCAGCTTCATCTTGAGGATAAATTAAGGTTTCAAACAAGACCTTCAACAGTCAGCCTACAACTTGAAGGCCTCGGTATGCCCCGTTCTGGATTTGCTGGTCCAGGTGGGATGCCTACCAGGGGACGAATATCAACACCCTCAAAGCGTGCAGCATTGTGCAGTTCACGGGTTTCCCACCAACTTTGGCCAGACATCAAACGAAGAACTGGCCAGCACTGGCTAGGAGGAAAAGAACAGCAAGGCCTTGCTTTCAACATCCGTTATCCTAAGACATTCTATCTTCAAGAGCCATTTAGAGGCAAAGAAGCTTTTCCATAGGGCGAGTCCAGGATGGAACAGCCTGCCTACCGAAACAGCAGCCATGCCATCCTTGGCAGCCGTCCAGTCCAGGGGCCCTATTTTAGTAAACTTTTGCAACAGGGGGTAGGGGTGAGGGTAGCGCGCGCGCGTGTGTGTGGAGTGCAGTATATATGGGAACTGTGTTGGGCTGTGCTTTGGCTGCACTAAGCCCCCAGTCCAGTTTGGGAATTGAAAAGCAGTGCTCCCGTCAGAAGTTGACACATGGCGGTACATTCCTTTCAGGTTTAATTGTTTGTTTGTTTTCAATGGAGCCCTCTTGTTTGTTGAATTGTACCAGATCCCTGAGCCATACTTGGGTTTAGATTGTACTTTCTTCTTTTCCTCCTTCTTCTTCTTCTTCCTTTGTACGACCAACATCATTTTGCTGATGGTTTTGTCGTATTTGGGGAGATTGCGAAGATTGCGCTGTTGTGAGGAGAAAAAAAAAGGGGGGGGGGGGGGGGAGATTTTAGGGAACAGTGGTCAGGAGGAAGGCAAGGGGGGGGGGGGGGGGGGGGGAGGATATGGGGTGGTGGGAAAGGGGAGGGGGTGAGGGGTGGTTGTTTCAGGTTCTAAAGATGGGAGGTCAGCCTGGACTTGAAGCAGTCCAGTGACTCAGCTGTCACAACCTCCTGAGGCAACTTGTTCCATTCTGGCATGGTCCTTGGAAAGAATGTCATCTGCCTGTACCGCGTCGTGCATGTTGGAATGTCGTACCTCTGGTCATTGTTGATCCTCGAGCTCAGCCTGCTGTCAGATGGTTTGGGCAGGTACATGGAGTTGGAGATGAGTCCGTGATGGGAATTTTATAAAACATTCTCCAAGCGGGCTTTCTTACGACGCTGTTGTAGGGAAGGCCAATTGAGAGAATCAGGATGGAGTCGACGCATGATGTTTGGCGGTGGCGATTTGACACCCATCTTGCTGCTCTTCGTTGGATCTTCTCAAGGGCCTCAATCTCGTTTGCAGTGTAGGGATCCCAGACGGTGGCTGCGTACTCAAGAAGCGGGCGAACAAGGGCTTTATATGCAGTTTCCTTTGTTTTCTTGTTGCCGATCTTGAGGTTTCGCCGGACAAAGCCTAGGGTCTTGCTGGCTTTCTTTGTGATGGAGTCAATGTGAGATTTCCCACTGCATATTGTCCTGGATGCTGACACAAGATATTTAGTGGTGTTGACATTTTCGATATTCTGGCCATGTAGCTCATACACAGGGGCAATCTTGTTCCGCTTCCGAGAAATCGTAGCGTTGAGCACTTCTGTGGGTGGAACTCCTAGACCACTTCTCCTCCCAGGTGTAGGTCTTCTTGCAGCACTCTCTCATCTTTTTTCTTCGCGATGGTCTTGCTGCACATGGTATCGTCGGCAAATAGGCGGACTTTTGACTTGATGCCATCAGGAAGGTCGTTTATGTAGAGAAGAAAAAGACTCGGCCCTAGGACCGAGCCTTGAGGGACACCGGATTCTACAGGTAGAAAGTCAGATCTTGTTCCCTCCACCACCACAGCCTGCTGTCTGTCCGCAAGGAAGTCCTTAATCCAGGCGTTGGTGCGGCCTACGATGCCGTAACGACGTAGTTTGTGGACCAGTAGGGTATGGCTAACTTTGTCGAAGGCCTTTGAGAAGTCGAGGACGATAGTGTCCTCCTGGTTTCCCTCTCGATCTCTCTGGTCGCTTCGTCCACATACCCTAGGAGTTGGTCTCGCATGACCGTCCGCGTCGAAAGCCGTGCTGCTCTGGACAGAGAATCTCATTTTTTCTCAAAATGGGACATGATGTGGCTGGTGATAATATGTTCCATCAGCTTGCAGGCTATGCAGGTGAGGGAGATGGGACGGTAGTTGGCTGCGTTATATCTTTCTCCCTTCTTGAAGACAGGTGTGATGTTGGCATGTTTCCAGTCCTGCGGCAGGGTACCAGAGGAGTATGAAATGCGGTTAAAGCAGGGTGAGGGCTGGCGTGATCTCCTCTGCAACCATCTTCAAAAGTCTGGGAGTAATGCCATCTGGGCCACAGGCTTTATTTGGGTCAAGGTTGAGCAGAAGTCTCTTTACTCCATCTTCCGTGATGTTGATGTTGTCGCATGCTGGGTAGTCTGGAAGTTTTGGTCCAGGGGGCACCGCTGTTCAAACTCTTCAGCTGTGATGGTGTCTTTGGGGCTGAATACAGAGTGGAACTTGGTGTTCAGGATCTGTGCTTGTTCCTTGGGGTCGGAGACTAGTTTCCCAGCTTCTTTAAGTGGAGAGACGCCCACTCCTTCTGTCCTTCTCGCTTTGATGAAGCTCCAGAACTTCTTCCTGGAGGTGGTCTGGCATTCTCCTTCGTCAGAGATCAGGCCTTCTACGTGTCTCCAGTAGGCACGACGTAGGCGTTTCTGGACAAGGCGCTTGAGTGCCTTGAATTCCTGTCGGAGGGCCTCATCTCCGTTTTTCTTCATGCGCTTGTGGATCCTGTCTCGTCTACGTATGAGTTTCTTGGTCTCATAGTCAACCCAGGGGAGGCTTGGTTTGGGTCTGGTTCGCTTATGGGGGACGTGATCCTCCTTAAATTGAATATTACTGAATAAAAGAAAAGAAAGAAAAGTTTGCGTGCAGCTCCACGGTTTTCGAGATATGCATAACTACTGACTGACTTTGGCCCGATCAACTTGAACAAATTAATGATAAACAAGGTAATGTCAAACTCACGCTCCTTGGTGCAAGCTTATGTGTGTATAGCCGACATTTTTTTTGTGGTAGCTTTAACTCATAGTATTAGTAAAAAGACGGTTTTCTTGCCTGCTGCAGTCTCTTCAAGTTGTATTCATGCCAGTAGCCTGTCGGTTCCACTTCGTTTCTCAGAGATGGATTCACAGTCAGGAAGTGTACACTGTGTATAAATAACTCATATTTCAGTCAGTCTTATGATGAACTCACACATACAACACGCTGATGACTACACACAGTTTAAGTTTGCTAGGTTCAGACAAAAGCCATAGTTTTGATTTCACAAGATCGTCATCCACTTGCATTCTGCTTCAAGACCAGTCCACACAAAGTCGAAAACTGTCTCTGCCGCAGTCTACTACACTTCATATTTTAGCTTGATATGATTTTGTGTGTGTGTGTGTGTGTGTTATTAGACCTTTGAGATCATTGTTTAATTTTTAAAAATAGTGAATCTTCTTGGCCTTGACACTAAACTTGAAATGCTGATGGTTTTGGCTTGACGGTGAGACTTCTACTTGTTAGAGGCAGCCTACTTTAGCTTTCAAGATTAAGCCACACCAGTGTGCATGCATAATTTTGTCACCTTTCCCCATCGGTACACGATGGCCTGCTCTTCCAAAAGATGGAATGGGATTTTATGTGTGTGCAACTCCGAACAAGATTGAAAACAAACAACGTTGACGCACAGAACAGGCCATGATGTAGAGTCTCATCTGGGGGACTAGGAGGGGACTGGATTCTGGACAGATGTTAAATCTCAAGATAAAATCAGTCAAATAAGAATCAAGTCTCAGATTGTGAGCTCAGAGCCAAATGCCATACCAGTTAAGTCAATCAGGTGTTGTGGTGTCAGAAAGAACTGCATGACTTTACAGTATGTGAAGAAGTATGTCACATAATTTATTAGTACTACATTGCAAAGGTTTCATCCGTCTGCTAAACCTGATCGGTCCTGCGGCAGGTCAGGATGCAAAGCAAATGGTCATCTTTTGTAAGTTTATACACAAAAGCCTTAGAAGGCTGTTTGTACAAGGAAGAGGTGGGGGTGGGGATTCACCAACTGTGGAATATAATTGTGAGTCAGGCAGCAGATCTATGTTGTGAGTGAACTCTGGTGGATATTTACCTGCATATTTCAGTTTTGTAGAAGAATTGATTTCTTGCATCAACTTTCATCTTGGATTTTCCCCCCCAGTATTTGAAAACGTGGGCAGAGTTGTGTGTAGAGCTCTCTGTTAAAAAGCTTGTCCGGTCTATGGGGCTTGAAAAGTGATCATATGGGTGGCAAAGCAAGCACATTTATTCAATTTTATCCAATTAACCGTATGAGTGCCTCATGAAGGAGATTTCTGTCATGTTTCTGTGTGCAAAAAATTGCCCAGGGGTAGATATCTGCGTCTGCATCATTGCTGAAGTTTTTCAAGCCCCACATTTAGACTAGGGAGTCCCAACATACACTAATCAGAAAGCTTGATATGTCTGCTTGAATTCTTCATAAGCTGTGAGCTCCAATCAAGTCGTGTAATTGTCTGCTCATCAAGTTTGTACCATCACCCCCTTCTTGTTTGACAAGGTTTGTGAGAAGTCAAGTTCAACATAGCTGACAACAAACCTGAACCTAGCCCCAGTGGAGTAAAAAGACAGCATAAATCGAAGAAGTTTAATGATTTTGTGACCAAGAACATGGATGAAGTTCTACAACTGATTGAGGATGAAGATTTTAGTGCTTATTGTTGACACTTACTTGTCACATAATTCGTTTGATGAAGAAGAACATGATGAAACTGAGTTGCTGAAAACTGGGGTGATGTACACCTGGACGCTGTCCATGGTAGTCGTCTTCACGTTAGCAGAGAGGAGAGAGTGTAGCTGGAGGCAAAATATCAAAGTGTTGCTGACCCAGATTTTGAGTGAGGTGCTGACCAGTCGAGTGGATCGACCACAGAGGGAGAAGTGAAGGAGACATGCCACAACCTTCGTTGTCTGCTAAGCACACTGACTGGGCCACCGTGTGAGTGTGAGTGTGTTCTGTGTGGCAGACCTAGCACGTGGCCAAGTGGAGGGAGAGGAACTGGTCGAGATGAGAGACTGACAGTCATTGTTACTGTGTTACTTGAACTGTGTTTATGCTAATACTCTTGCAGGGGCCCAGAAGAGAGTGGACTGAAGATAGATGGTGTGTAGCAGTGTGTCGGTGTGTGTATGTGCATGTGTGTGTGTGTGTGTGTGTGTGTGTGAGAGAGAGAGAGAGAGAGAGAGAGAGAGAGAGAATGAGAATGAACAGTGTATTAGTTTGTGTGTCTGAGAGAGAGTGCAGGAAGAGTTCTGTGGGGACGAAGGAAAGGTGTGCTGAATCATACCAACCTTCACAGAACCTGGCCTCACGACACCAATTGAAGGGGAATTTAGCATATAGCTTATAATCGGCTTTTCTTGACTGATGAACGGATTTGACCACTTCATAACTGAAACTCATAATGCAGAGCAGGTCCTAGCTGTGTCTCACCCTGTCAGCATCTCAGAGGCTGTAGAAAAGCAGTCCTTAGGCAGGAGGTGAAAAGTGTGTTCCAAGCAGGGCAAAAGAAATGAGAGCAGTCTACCTGTGTGGACAGTGTCCTTAAAGCCGGCTCTGTTTACAACAGCTTGTTTCCAGGTGTACTACGCAAAAAACACTATTCGATAATGACAGCTGCCTACTTGTATATATTTAGTGTGTATTTCTAGTGTGGTGTGTTTTACAAGCAACCCAGAACTTTGAAAAAAGGAGACCAAGAAAAAACTGTGTGAAGACAAGATTCTGTGTTAAAGGGGACCAAAACCTGTGTAAAAATGTAACCAGTTACCTGATCAGCATCAAAAGTTTGTAGAAATCTTCATATGCATATGGACGCATTTCATTTTTCCTTTTAGTTCATAAGGTTTTTTAAAAATCTTGTGTGTCAATTTTTATGGACGCCGACGCATTTCATTTTTCCTTTTAGTTCATAAGTTTTTAAAAAATCTTGTGTGTGAATTTTTTTATGTTCATACATGTTTTCCATGACATACTTAAATATTTACATTCAGTTTCATTTCAGATACATCAAAGTCATGTGAAAATGTCACGATTGGATAGTGTGTTCATTTTCCTTTCAGAAAAGTATGCTTTATATGTACATTTATTTTAGTAGTTTGGAAGCTAGAATTTTTTTAAATTATTATCCTCCACGAACCAGTAACCCCTTGGCAAATAGTTACACCTGACCATGAAAAACACTTGTCAAAGTGTTAATTTATTTGTAATGTTAACATCATTTTTTTTTCTGACTCATTTTCCATGCTACCTCAGTGGCATTGCACCCATGTCGCTTATTCCGGCTCCTTGTCATCATCCTCAGCACTGTCAATCCACTGGGATCAGTCAGTCTAAGTCATTGTGAAGCAGTCCATCAAAGGAGACGCTGCAATGCTGCAAGTCATGTTGGTGGTGTACGGTAGTGCCTGTTCTTACCCAGCATATGCAGAACACCACATACTAGGCCATCTGCTGACACTAGTGACAGCAACAGTTGCTTAGTCGTGGATCGAGAGTGAGTTCTTCCTGAGGAGGGCATCACCACACCTGACCAAGGACAGTCCCCATGAATCTGCCAATACAGATCACCCGAAGAATCTCACCAAGGGCAGAGATTTGGAGAGAAAATCAAAACTGGGGTCTGTCACACTGTCACTTTTGCACACACGCATTCATGACAGCATTTACTCCATACGCACACGCAATCTTTCCAATCAACCAAAAGGCGCACTACCGAATGTTTTTTCTTCTCCCCCTCTCCTTCAGGGAAAAACACTTTACTAAATCACATCAAACAAGTTATAAACAGATTTTATACATGTATCTCTCTTTACACTGAGAGATAAACTAATTCATTCAAGATTCTATAAAGTCATGGCCTTCACATTACATTAGCCCAAAATCCAGACCAGGAGAATAAATAACTCCTGTAATCATTGATGCCATACCCGCATCAGAGATGAGACTCGCCCCCATACTGTCATGATTCCTGTCTCTCACAGAAATCGTGTCGCCCCCTTGAGTTCTCCGTCACTGGAGATATGAGTTCCGACTCCTCTCCCTTGACTTCTCCTGTCACTGGAGAGATGATGAGTTCCAACTCCTCTCCCTGGAGTCTTTAATTGTTGGGGCTGAACTACCGGTGTGTTCCCCACACCATGGCCATCTTTAACCACCTCACGGGGTGAAAGGTGAAGGGCGAAGGGCTGAAACACGAATAAGGTTCGTGTAAGTAACCTGCTTCCCAATTTAATCATGAATTCTTTCTTTCTCTTTTCTTTAGGTTTTCCCCTGTAGCTTTCCCCAACTATCTATGGCTCACCTGGTAATGACTGGTCAGCAGTGAGGACCAGCGTCCTGACAGGTTCGAGTCTCCAGGCCATCTGCTGGGCTAAAACTGATTCTTTCCTCCCTCCTCCTAGTGAGTGCATACTCAGTGTTCAAAACACATGACCAGCACCTTACCAGCCCTTATTAAACTATCTCTCCGTGGTCACTTTCACCCAATGACCACTGTTGTTTCTTTAATGAGTCTTTCTCACCATTATTTGGGGACGCCCGCTACACTAGTCAAGCCACATGAATATTCTTCCTTTTTAGTAGTGGCATGGGGAAATGATTCATATCACTAACTACATGTGATGGAGCGTCACATGCTTTGATGTGAGGCTACGTCACATGACACCCCCCATCCTGGGGTGAAAAAATTTTTCTCCAGAAATTTTTTTTAAAGGATATACAACTTCACTTAAAACCCATCTTCAGCCATGAATCTCAAAATGTGTATCCATCACACATGATTCACCAAATTAATAATCAACGTATAGAATCAATCATCATGATCCACCATAAATAGCATATTTCAAACTTTCAGTCTTTCTATAAAAAAAAATTCATAATTGATCAACACATCTCACAAAACACATTTCACAATTACATGGACAAAACAATTAGGGATATTAACAATTCAAAGTACAAATTGTGTTTATATATTAAGATGTGAAGCACATATTTTCCCTTGATCTTTATCTCACATCATATGTTACAAAACCCTCATGAAAATGAGAATATTTCTAAGTGTAAATGTTTCTCAATAGACATGTAAACAAAATAAACATAGTTTAAACATAGTTTTTTCCCACATGTAATGTTATAGTCCATTGAAAAGTGAAACATATTTTCCATTGTTGACAATTAACTAATGAAAACAATAGGTTTGTCTCACTGCACAATCAAAACATGTGTATATACATTTCTAAAGAGTTATTTGCTCATCACACATACATATATATTCATCTTCACAAGCAAGTTAGACATAAATAGTACATGATGATTTTTTCATTGTTTACGAAAGAATAAAGCAAAGAATAAATATGTAATACATTAACATCAAGTAGTTTTTGCTTGTAAAACATACAGTCACTTCAACAAGCAAATTAAGCATAAATACCACTTGATTTAAATAGTCAGTAGCATACTGTCAAATGTGAGCACACTGTAATCATAAAGAAAGACAAAAAACAGGAATAGTCTTTCCCTTGAAGACAGTTACATTTGTCCATGAATATTCATACACGTGACAATAAATCTGCCATGACATTTTGTGTTCCAGGCACTGGTTCAATGGTAAATTGGAATTCCTTTAGTCAAGTCTACTTTCACAAAATAATTTCCTTCTGAGAGCTGACACAGAAGTTCTTCAATGTCTGGGATGGGCTCAGCATCGAACACAGTGATCTTATTTAATTTCCTGTAATTGATGCAGAACTGCACCGAGCCATCAGGTTTGTCCACCAATACAACTGGTGAGCTGTACGGAGATGTAGAAGGTTTTATGACCTTTAAATCCAGCATTACTTTGATTTCTCTCTCAACAACCTCTTTTTTTGCAAACGGGAGGGGGTATGGTCTGGTTCGCACTGGTATTTCAGTAGTTAACTGAATACTATGGGGTTCAATACCAGTCACTGTACCTGGGGTATCTGTCAACACATCCTGAAAGTCTTTCAAAACGTCTTTGAGCTGTTCTGTTTGACTTGCAGACAAATCATTCGACAAAACCACATCGTCATAGGTTTCACCTTTTATAGACAGAGTAGGAAGGGGTACAACATCATCTGCACTGGTAGATGTTAACACTCCTACATTTGCTGTTTTCACAACCTTTGATCTGTCCCTGTACGTTACATTGGGTTACAAAATCATCACTGATAATATCTGACATGTTGACATCAGTTTCTGACATAGGACATAGCCATTCAACTGACTGGTTGATGGCAACATTTGTACATTCAACATACTTCTTCAACATGTTCACATGGAATACCTTCTCAGTGTTTGCCATTTTGATCTTATAATTAACTGCAGAAAGTTTTTCGACCACCTGAAAAGGACCCTTCCACATAACACGAAGCTTGTTATGTTCATCAGTGAGTAGTACAAGGACTTTATCCCCTACACTGAAGGAACGTGCCTTTGCTTTTCTGTCTGCAAAGACCTTGTACACATCTGTTTTTCTATCAGCTGACTGTTGAGCAAGCTCACATGCATCCTTCAAACGATTATGCAGTTCATAAACGTATTGGTAAACAGTTTTACTGTCAGGTATGTCCGTCTTTTTCGTCCATTGTGTCATCAGTAGATCCAAAGGACCCCTTGGTGAGTGTCCGAAAAGAAGCTCAAATGGTGAGAATCCCAGCGTTTCGTTCGGCATTTCCCTGTATGCGAAAAGCAAAGCCGGTATGAAACGATCCCATTCATGGGGTTCCTGCCTTGCAACATTTCTCAACATGGACTTTAACGTTCCATTGAAACGTTCAACCATGCCATTAGATTGGGGATGATATGGCGTTGTTGAAATGGAAGAGATTGACAACAGTCTGTAAATTTCTCTCATGAGATCGGAAATGAATTGCGTTCCACAATCCGAGAGAATTTCGTCTGGAAGACCCACTCTGGAAAAAATCGCAAGTAGGGCTTCAGCGACAGACACTGTATCAATTTTCTTCAGTGGAATCGCTTCTGGATACCTTGTCGCTGTATCCACCAAAGTTAAGATATAGCGATATCCGGAAGAAGACAGTGGTAAAGGCCCAACAAGATCAATAGCCACCTTCCGAAATGGGACGGAAATGAGAGGCATTTTGTGCAAAGGTGCACATGGGACGCGACCTTTCTGAGATGTCTTTTGGCAGATGTCACATGAGCGGCAGTATTCTGTAACTTCCTTTGTGACACCTGGCCAATAAAAAGAATCAAGAACTCTCTTTAATGTTCTTTTGATTCCACAGTGCCAGCGAACAATGCATCATGAGCCGTGTGTAGTACTGTCTCTCTAAGTGGCTTTGGAATGACAACTTGTTTGTTGTCCTGTCCAGGTACACACCTGTAGAGAATGTCAGAGTCCAGTATGTACGTTGGTTTGTCCGTTGGTATGTCAGTGACAGTCTGTTTAGCAGCAGAAAGTATTGTCGTCAGCGTCTCGTCTTTTCCCTGCATTTCTTTTAGATCATCTGGGGTAATCTGGAGTTCATCCAGTTTTGAGAT
>JAFLJL010014726.1:81066-140089 GCA_018398815.1 Conus ventricosus | reverse complement strand
TTTTAAAAAAAAATCTATATGATTAAAAGTAATTAACCCCATGATTACGGCGACAATAATGTTCCAAATCTGTATACAGATCACATCCTAGAGACTCTAATGACTTTGTTAAACTGGATCCTGCGTTAAATCATACATAAAGTCTTGTTCAGAATCAATAGGCGCAAATTTTACTTACTAGTTTAGTGTACAAACTAAGAACCGTTTGTCCTACACTTTTTACCATTCTTGATCCTAGTTGCGCTTCATACCTGTTATGATACTTTTACATGTCTTGTGGCGACATCTGTTGAATCTGTTCTATGCTGAATTCATTTCCGAGGAACTGTTTTGTTTTTCCACATGCTGCTAAAGAATACAGTCTTTCCTTTTTGGGCATATAGCTTGGTCATCAACCTGGTCATTTGTAATCATAAGTTCAGGAGGTTTAGGCTGCCCTGTAGTAGATTCACCGTTCATGTTTTTATTAATTATAATTATTTTATTTTTTAAAAATGAGCACCGAAAAAACTGTTACCAACCTTGTATACCATTCAGCTGTTATTGGAGGCCTAAGTGTAGGATACACAATGCTTGGTAAAAGCTTGTTAAAAATAAAACCGGCAGATCTTGGCAACTAGACTTGAAGACTCAGCAAAGCTGATTGCTATTATTGCAGCTTCATTTGCTACGAAAGCTTTTCTTTTTTTTTTTTTTTTTTGAAAATGATGTAGTCGTTGCTTTAATTTGAGGGTCCAGTATGTCATTTATTTTTCATGTTTTAACTTTCTTTTTTTTTTTTCACCTTCTATGAAGGTTCATTTCTTTGAGAAGAAAGCAGGTTACATCATTATGATTCACATTCACTCAAAAGAACAACTGTCATATTTCTGTACATACAAACACATGCACAAAAAACAAACAATACAACCAAAACTACTCACATGCATGAAACTAAAGTGTTGTTAGGAGAAGTAAGACCAAAAGGTAGAGGAAGAGAAAAGAAGCGAGAGAGAGGAAAGAGAGGAAAATTGAACAAAGAGGGGAAAAAGAGAAGGGATGCTTGCCAAACAGAGTAACCAAAACATAACAGTCAAACAGGGAGTTAAGCATAAGTCAGCATCCGCAGTGAGTGAATAAACAAGTGGATAGCCTTAAGTTCTTTTAGATGTATAGTGTTAACTATGTTGTTAATCACAGACTATAATAGTATAACCTCATTTAGCCAAGTCCTGATGAAGCCTTATTTAACAAGTCCTGATAAGGAAGCCAATCCATCATAAAAGTGTCTAGTTTATTAGTCACAAACACTCAGATACCTTTCTGTTCTGAATTTATCTTTGAGTATATTAATAAAGATATTGACAATTGGTGCTACTTTCTTCCATTTACATTTGTAGATGTATTGCTTTGCCAAAAGTATTATCAAGTTGAGAACTCTGTCAGTTATAGTGTTTTCCTCAACCCCAAATATTACAAGAACCTCTGTAAATTGAAAATTCACACAATGAACGCAGTTTTGAGATAAGCATCTTTGCAATCTTGCCAAAAAGTGGTAGTCATTGGGCAGTACCATAACAAGTGGCAAATTGTTTCAGTTTCTGTTTCACATAAGGAACAGAGTGGTGAGTTTACTACATTTCTTAGGTGTAGGTATCTGTTAGTTGGTAGAATTCTATACAAAATACGTAGCTGTAACCATCTCAGTTGAACATCGGGCTAGTTGAAATAGCAGTACGAAAAAATTGTTTTCCACTTAAGGTTGTCATAATGCTATTCCACTTTCTCACTCCAGCAACAGTGTTATTATTTACATTTAAACCAAGAACTGAAACATAATGGTTGCCTTTGTGGATAAGTTGCCAGGCTTCATTTTTCTGCAGTTTATAACTTGCAGTAGGTGTTAAATTCATCTTATTTTGAAAACTTTTTATTGCCTGAATAACCCCTCTGAATGTAACAAAGTCTGTTACTATTCCATCATATTTTCTCAAAAATGCCTCATGACTTAAAAAATTGCCCGTATCATCTAGTAAATCACTGACCACATGGATACCTCTATTGAACCTGTTTTCAAAAAAAATGACATGTCTACCTTTAAGAATATTCACATTATGAAATATGAATCTGCATTGAAAGCATCAATGCTATTAGGTAGATAGTTTTACACATAATCGTCTATAATGTTTCAAAACATTGACCAAAATGGGGTTTTTTTAGCCCACGCAAAAGTACATTCACATATTCGTAGCCCAAATTCTCCAGATTTACAAACTTTGGGTGCAAATCCAGCACAATATTCTTGCATGTAAGAATCGTTATCAAAAATTTCTCCATAACCAACTAATTTTCATGGTACTCAAAAAGGAAAAAACATTCAACATTTTCAAACCACCCTCCTTGTAATTCTTGCCAGCGTTTTTCTTACTGATTTTACTTGGCTTTTCATCCCACAAAAAAGCAAAAAATAATGCGTCAAGTTGGTGTAAAAAATTCATCTCCTGGATCAGGTAGGTTGAGGAATAATACACCAGTTTTGACATTGCTAGAGTTTTTATATAACTGTTATTTCCCAAATGGAGTTAAATGTCTTTTTGACCATTTTTTTAAACAAACCTTTTACTTTCTGTATTTTATTATCATAATTAAGTGCTACAATTTGTTCTACATCAACAGAAAAATAAATTCCTAGAACTTTAAAGATGCCAGGATTCCAGCAAAAATTTTGATCTCTGAGGTATCTTCTTTCTGAATGTTTCTGGCTGCCAATCCAGATTAATTGATTTTTTTTTTTGTTGATTTTTAGCCCAGAGATATTAGCAAATATATCTAGTGTCTTTATGGCTTCTTTTAAAGAGTCTTCACTTCCATCAAGAATAGGGAAGTATCATCAGCAAACTGTGAGAGAAGTGCGTCTATTTCATTGATTTTAATACCTTTTATTCTGTTATTTTTCTGATCATTATAGACAAAATTTCAGCACAGATTAGGTATAAATATGGTGAAAGTGGGTCTCCTTGACGAGCACCTCTACAAATTTGAAACCAGTCTGAATAGTGGCCATTTACTGACACGCATGTATTGATATTGTTATAAAAAGTTTCGATCCACCTCTTTATATCTTGACCAAATTGAATGCCTCTAATGCTTTGTTCAAGAATTTCCAGGAAACACTGTCAAAGGCCTTCTCAAAGTCAACTAGAAGCGAAGGCAGGGATGTTTTCGTTATGTGTATGTAACAAAGTATCATAAACAAGTCTAATATTTTCTCCTATGTAACGCCCTTTCATGAAGCCTCTCTGATCAGAGTGAATAATCTTTGGCAACACTTCTTTGATTCTGGTGCAATTACAGGCAGATGCTATTTTGTATGATGTGTTTAGTAGAGATATAGGTCGCCAATTTTTCAACAATTGTTTTGGTTTATCTTCTTTTGGAATGCAGGTGATTATTCCTTGTCTCTGTGTAATTGACATCTGACCAATCGAAAATCCATAATTAATAGACCGAACCAAAAAATGACCAATGTCTTTAAAGAAAGCCTTGAAGAATTCTGTTGTATAGCCATCAGAACCAGGACTTCTATTATTTTTCATTTTTCTGAGTGCATCATAAACCTCACCATGTGTGACATTCCTTCCAACATTTCACATTCATCATCATTCAGCACGGGAGCATCATGTATTAGTGTAGCAGATCAACATCAGCAGTTTCCCTCTCACTGTACAGGTTTTCGTAAAAAAGTTTGAGCTTCTTTCAAAATTTCCTTTTGCTCAAAAATTATTTCACCATTATCTTTCTCCAAGAGTGCATAGCTCTTTCGACATATTGACGGTTTTCTAAATTACAGAAGTATTACTTGGTTTTTCTCATTTTGAATCCACTGGACTCTAGACCTCACAAGCATACCTTCTAATTTTTTTATTCGTAGCTCTTGTAGTCTGTTTCTTTTCTCCTCAAGCTCACCTAGTCTTGTTTCATCTGTTATTTCTTCAAATTTTCTTATTTCTTCCAACAGAGTCTCCTCCAATTTGCTCTTTGCTCGGCTGTTCAGAGCAAGCCACTTAGTTCTGAGAGGCAGGGGAGTTACAGCTCTCCCACAGCTGCAGAGGCCAAGCTGTGAATGCAGGTCAAGGAAAGAGGGTGTTTTTTGCAGGCTGCTCCCCACCAGCCGGCTAACCGTGCTGTACTCGACCAACTGAATGTCATCTGTGTACAGCCGGTCTGGCAGCAATGTGTTCGGCATTGATGAGCGGCCATTACAAATGGGGCTCTTAGTTTGATAATCAGTGGTTGTCATGAAAAATGTAATATATCTGTGCTCTTGAGATGACTGAATAGGCGAATTCCCGACAATTCTTTTAATACCAAACTTGACTAGGTTTATTTTCCTGTAGATAATGTAGATACGGCATGAAGCTTGTACACAAGAGGTCAGGCGATATTCAAATCAATGACAAACCACAACACAATTGTGCAAGAATGACGTCATCACTTTCTGGGAACTTAATTTTCCCTAGTTAACTAGTACACAAGTTTGATACATGCCTCTGCTTGGAC
Organism: Conus ventricosus; assembly: GCA_018398815.1. NCBI lineage: Eukaryota > Metazoa > Mollusca > Gastropoda > Neogastropoda > Conidae > Conus > Conus ventricosus. The sequence goes on along the minus strand of JAFLJL010014726.1, from coordinate 135,550 downwards.
TACAAAAAACAAAAATGTTGGGTCAGAATGTGTAAGGCTTGTTTGTTCGGCCCTATAACTAAGTGTCTCGAATGGAACAGAAAAATAAAGCTGTGTTGTAGTCTGTTTCTTTTCTCCTCAAGCTCACCTAGTCTTGTTTCATCTGTTATTTCTTCAAATTTTCTTATTTCTTCCAACAGAGTCTCCTCCAATTTGCTCTCTTCTTTCTTCTTGTATACCGAGTAAGAATTGTCTTTCCACGGATTTCAAGAAGCAGCATTTCAAAAAATAGTTGGTCATTTATTGTAAGAACAATGCCTCATTGGGTACCTTGTCTATATTATCAAGGTTGTACACTAGTACAGCATACTGTTTTTTCAATTCTGTGATAGTTTGCTTAACAAGTTCTATGTAATTAGTATCTTTTAATAGAGAGTTGTTAAATTTCCAGTACCTTTTGCCTTGTTTGTTTTCTTTGTTGAAGTGTAGGGAAACCGCCGAGTGATCTGAACGATAACTAGGTAGTACATCAATACCGCTCACATCAATCATCAAATTTCTAGATACCAGAAAAAAGTCTAACCGGCTTTGTTTGGAAGAGTTGAACCTTCGTCATGTATAACCAGGCTTTTTGGGATATGAGTCCCGCCAAACATCAACTAGATTCAACTCCTCCATCATATCACATATAGCTTTCCTACTCCTTGGTTTGTTTGCATAACTTGCATAATTTCGTGCATCCAACTTAGGATCAAACACAACATTAAAATCACCACCAATAATAATGAATTCATTGTCAAAGGCATGTATGTACTGACTGTTGTCTGTGAAAAGGCTGGGTGGTCCCTGAACTGGGACCATACACATTGACTAATGTCACACGCTTTCGCATCAAGGTTCAATCCAACACTAAATATGACCTGCAGGATTCTTTCTACTCTGTGCACTTTATAGTCAAAATTATTTTTGAATAGTATCGCAACCCCATTTCTGTTTGTTCAGTACCAGCTAAAAAACATCATATCCCCAGCATGATCTAATAAAGTTTTCAATTTTATATGATAGGTGGGACTTCTTGAATCAGAAAGATATTACCATCTGAGGATCTCAAAAAATCAAATACATCTTTTCTTTTCTTAAAGTCATTTAGACCGTTACAGTTACAAGTGTATATTTTGAATGTATTATTAACCATTGTGAAGTTGAATGGGTTGACACTCGTTCTCAATATGCTGACACATACGTGAACAAAAAAAACTCTTCCTGGTATAGGCCTAACCATAACAGGAGATTGCATCGTTGTAAAAAATCCAAAACAACATGTAGGCCTTTTCCCAGGGCAAGAAACATCATCGTTCTGTTATGTAGACCTATTATCCTCAATAAACAATACTGAGCAGGCCTGCATTTTATCTCAATAAATAGAAAAACACAGCTGAAGACAGCCCATCAAAGAAGACAGTGACAGATAAAACCCCCTCCAAGTCTTGCCAGCAAACGATCGGACAGAGAAGAGCGCAGAAAGAAAGCAAAAGCAACAGACTGAAGTATAGCTGAGAAACGTCCATGTTCTTCGAACAATGGACCAAAAAGGAATATGTATATAAACATGATGGAGACGAGACGAGTACAAATACAACACACACATGAACAAGACACGATATACAGTCCTTTCCATTCGGTTACTAACCGCAATATTTGAAAAGTTCCAGGCTATAAAAAACCAACAGATGTTTAAAGGTAATCCATATCTTTTTAATATCGAAACACACTGAACAAGCACACACAAACTTCAAACCACAAAAATATCTCGCGTTTTCCAGCATGGCCGGAACATCAGTGACAGGGTCAAGGTCGAAGAAATTAGGGCTCAGTGGACTAGTCCAAAAACCCAAGCAAAAAGCCCAACAACGAAACTTTTCGGCAGAATAATCTGTTATTAATTAAAAAGAGTAAATGAACAATATCAAAATAGAATTACAATGAAAAGTATAAGCACAGTATCAATGATGACTGAACCCTTACAATATACAGGGCAAATAGCAGCAACAACAACAAAGGTTATGTCCTCAGCCTACCGTAAAACATAGGTTAGGGGGGCATCTCCAAGTGGAGCACTCGGTTGTAAGAGAGACTGACAGACCGACGCAAAGACAGGCTGACAGACTGACAGAGACAGACTGCCCCCCCCCCCCTCCCAGCAAAACATAAACTCAAGGAAAAAAGCCTGAAAAGTATACAATATGCAAAACATGACTCAATGACTACACACATTTCATGAAAGTTACATAGCTTGAAAAATCAAATTCACAAATCATTAGTGTACCGTTCTGTTTACCCAGTTGTTGACAAAAGATAAACTTCTTGGTATTCAGTATTGCACATTAAACTCCAAGGAGAACAAATTTCTTTTCAAGAAGAAAAAGTTGTTCTTATTAAATGGAAGGCAAAAAGAAACGTCCTTGACACTACGATGAAGTAATAGCAACAACAACAAATAAAAAAAATTGCTGAAACCTGTCGATGTGTGAGGCAAAAAAAAAAAAAAAAGGAAAGAGAAGGACAAAAATTCTACATCACCGTCTTTGCTGTTGATGAACAAGTATCTTCTGGCTTTTGCCTCACGTGGGAAAAAAGTTCCAGAACAGACAGTTCCGACATGGACCTCCGGCTGCTGGCTGTGGCTCTGTTCCCCTGCTGGTGCGGTGATCTCCAGGAGGACCTACGGCAGTGTCAGCCCCAGAGCCAGAGGCCCGACAGCCACCTGAGTCTCTGGGATCATGTCCATGGCAGACATGTGACTGTCCCTGGACTCCCTGGAGCTGTCTCTCAACCCAGCCCCGCTGCTCTCCACTCGTCGCTGTTGCCTGGACAGGTCCTCTCTCCTGGTGCGTTCCCGGAGCCCTGGGAAGACTGGCCTGCCCACTGCCTCCTGCGCTCTGGTCCCCACGCAGGTTCTACAAGTCGTCAATGGGGGCCACCTCCCCGGCGTGGGCCTTCATGAAGACCCGGCCGTTCCGTGTCCAGGCCTGCTGGCGCAGACGTCGCGGTCATCCTTGACGACCCTTAGGAGAGCATAGGCTCTGGGGGTCAAATCCTCAGTGATCACCAGGCGTGTGCCACGAGTTTGCGACGTGAGTATATCACTTGGTCTTTGGTGCGCCTGGAGATGAATCCGCACAATAATGCTACGGGGGGTGTCTCTCTGCTGCTCCTCCCCAGCCTGTGCACAGCCTCTATGTCCTCCCTCTGGACCTTCACCTGGAGCTTCTTGTTGAAAAGGTCCAACACTGCCTGCTCACAAGCCTCCTGTGTCTCATTTGCCTTCTCTTCCACGCAGGTTGTTTCTTCTGTGGTATGCAGCTGTGTCCTCACTTTTTCTGTCAGCAAGCTTAGCCAAAACAAAGGCATTGTCACATTTCTGGAAACAGATCTGTCTCCTCTCCTTTGCCTTAGCCAACTCTGTTCTTAAACTGTCATTTTCCTGTTCCAGCTGGAAGACCTTACTACGCAGCTCCTCAACAGTGTCTGTCAGTTTCACTAATCTTGCACCATTTGCACCTATCCATCAACACCACATCTAGCTTCCTCATCAGTTCAACATTTGAGACACTCTTTTGATGGGAGATAACTTCTTGCTCTACTTCAATGCTACCATCTAAAGGATGGTGGTCTCCCTTGGCAGCCATTGCTTCCGCTCTGTCAACAAACGCGAACTGTTTCAGTGTTTCCCTGACAGATGTCGGCGTACTTACGGTCAGGTTGGAAAGCTTACTTTTCTTTGGTGTTGTAGGAGTAGCTGATAACCGAGAAGTGTCAGATGCACTGGTGTTAGGCGAACTTTCGCTTTCACTGTGCTTAGCTGCCTTTCTTCTCCTCTTTCTACTTCCTGGTTGGTCATTACCGGCTACCAAAACAAAACATAACGAAGTCCTGCCACGGTCATAATCTGCCGATTTTCTGCCTGGAACTTTGTGTGCGGCTACACAGACATCTTAGTAAACGTTGGAGATGACTAATTCGCTTTTAATAAACTCAAAATGACCATTTCACCAATTAGCACAGCAGTACTCCAAATCGCGTGTGTGCAGCCGCTATGAGCGGAGTTCACCCCCACGAAAGATTTTCTAGTTAAGCAAGGAATAATTCCTGACAGTATCAATATGTAAAATTAAAAAAAATACATTTATAAAATGGCTTCACTCGTAATGATGATAGACGGTGCAGTAGTGAATGCGCTTGCTTTTTGCGGAAGTAATTATGCATTTAGTAAACTGCGGGATGACGGGGAGAGAAAAAGACATAACAAAGCTATGGAGCAACTAGCAGCTGCACAAGACGCCTATGAAAAGCAGAGAATTGAGCAGTTAGATTTTATTAAAACAAACTGAAAAAACAGGGGCATGCAGCTTACACATTTAAAGACGTTGATCAAGCAATAAAAGAATATTATCTTGTAACAGGCAAACCAATCGAGACATTGGCCCCACCAAAATTCAGTGACTTTTATCAACCATCAGAAAAACAAAAGATGCAAGAAATCGTGTTTATTGTCTTTGGCATGACCGTTAGTTCTAATGGTGGGAGGAGCTATTGTTAATGCTTTGGCCTTCTCTGGAAGCAATTATATGTTTAGTAAATTGAGGTCCGATGAAGAGAGAGAAACGTCATAACAAGGCAATGGAAGATTTAGCTAAGGCAAGAGACGCTTATGAGAAAAGCGAATTGCTCACTTAGACTTTATTAATAAAAAGTTAAGAGAACAGGGCCATGCAGAGCACACATTTACAAACGTTGATGACGCAATGAATGAGTATTACTTAGTGACAGGGAAGAAGTTTCTAACATTGCCACTGCCAGAACTGTCTGACTTTATGAACCATCTGAGGAACAGAAGACTGCAGAGATAGTTTTTATTGCAGTTAGCATGACCTCAGTCTAGCTTGTTGCTCACTTTCTTGTGTAAATTAAATGCATTTAAAATATGAACAAAATATATTATTCTCCTAAAGGGTATTGGAAAGGAAAGACTGCTATGAAAAACTGAGTAAAGCTGCTAGAGTGTCTGAATCAGATGCGAAAGACTGGCTTTCAAAACAGGCAATTTGGCAAATATATCTACCTGCCCCAAAAAGAATAATAAGGCCTAGATTTGTTAATTCAGTTCCAAATGACACCCACCAGATGGACTTGCTGTATCTTCCACATGATAAAAGTTAGAAGAAAAAAATTTAAGTACGCTCTGACAGTTGTTGACATGCTTCAAGGTATAAAGACGCTTAACCTTTAACAGATCAAAGTTCAACTGCTGTGGCTGTGGCTTTACAACAAATATACATGCGAGGTCCATTAAAGTATCCTGGGATGATTCAAGTTGATGACGGAAAAGTGTTTAAAGGTTCTGTAAACCAACTGTTTTTAAAACATCATGTTACAGTTAAGAGAGGGATCCCAGGCAACATCGATCACAAGCCCTAGTAGAAAACTTTAATAAGAATCTAGCTGAACGCCTGTTTACCTATCAATAACACAGAGAAATTATGGACAGAACGCGTAACACAGAATGGGTTAAGAGATTGCCTGCAGTCTTACGCGCCATGAATAATGAAGAATTTAGCAACAGGGTTGAAGCCAGTGAACGCGATCAAATTTTTAAAAAAAAATTAGCATTACTGAAGATATCCAAGGTAATCAAAAACTCTTGCCATTTGGACTAAAAATAAGATACTTGTATGATCCTGGAGAGGCAGAGGGCGATGTTAGAATTAGGGCCACAGACCCAACATGGAGCGTAGATGTATATAAAGTTGAAAGAATTATGAAAACAGACCCTCCCGTATATTATTTAAGAGAGACTCTCTCTTCTAAAAAGCCTGCCCCTAAAAGATCCTTTGTTCGTGAAGAGCTGCAAGTTGTCCCACCAAACACAGTGAGGTAACAAAAAAAATAGTATTTATTTTTTGTTAAACTTTTTTTTTTAGTCTATTTTGGGTTTAACTGATCGTGTGTTTGTTTTTCAATGTTTTGTTTAATTGCATCAGTGTCTACCTGTCGTGAGTAAACGTCTTTCTCCACTCCTTTAGAAGTTCAATTTTTTGCCGTCTGTAATCCTCACCGTCAGCCATAAGCTTCTGAATTCTTCGTCTGTAATGTTTTCGTCCTGTAATGATTTGCTTTATTCTTAATCTTAATGAACACAGTTTTGCCGATGCTAGGGCAACATGGCAGTGTGTTTTTGTAATTTAGGAGTGTTTTTTTTTTAAACAGCACTTACAATCATAGACATGGCGCCTAAACCTAACCAAGACCCCCTAATGCTAAAGAGGCTGGCGCCCCAGCCCCAGTAGCTAAAAGAGCAACACTAGACCCAGCACTTACGCTAGCTACAGCTGAGGAGCCAGTAATTACATAGGAAGAGTATTTTAAGCTTTAGCATATTTCTTTCTAGTAAGCTGTCACGAGTTTGTCACGAGGCCTACGACGTTCGACCCACCTAGGGTGGCGGAATTATTCATTTGGTTGTTGTCGTCATGTTGTCGTATATCCGTCCCTTAATGTGGCTTTGGTGTGGTTGCACCTTTGGTGTGGTTTAGTTCAGGTTAGGTTTGCTTTCTCTCTCTCTCTCTCTAATTCCACTGCCGTGCTATTCATCCTGTAGGTTCACGGGTGGCTGGTACCTTTCTCTCGAACTTGCTGTCTATCGGCCTCTCGCCTGTCTTTTTACCTGTCGCATGTGCTTCATTTCTTTTAGTTTGAAGTATGCTCACTCTGTGACGCAGCATGGCTGTTGGCCGCCATTGCTGATGGGAGGTTAGCTCTTCACTCGAGCGGAAGATGTCCCTGAGAGCGCCTGCTCTGTTTTTGGTTCTACACCTCGTCGTCGAAGGTACGGTCGGTACCTTCATCCCTACGGTCGGCCCGTAGGGGAGGGACATCACATCTCTTCATCTTTTTCCGCCTCTGCGCTGCTGTCCTCTCAACTGGACAGAGGGCAGAGAGAGTCGTTTGACCCACCACTCGAGTCACCCACGGGTAGCTGGTAAGCATCAGTTTCGTGGTTTATTTGTTGTTGTTTTTTTTTCTTGTTAGCCGGCTTAGTCTTCTCTTTCGCGCAATTTTCTTTTGTTTTCGAAATTGTAAGAGAAATATTGGGTGAGACCTTTTCTTGGTTAATTCAACCCTTAACCTTCCCATTCTAAATTATTTCCAAAATTCTTTCTCCTGTTTATGCATCTGGTGATGCGTGGTAGTCGGTGGGGATGGGAGAGAACCTGGTGATTCAGGGTTGGAACTTGCTTGGTCTCGCTCGTCCGCCCCTGTCACGATTGCCGGTCTCACATTCTTCGGCCACCGTCTGTTTGTGTGTGCAAGGAGAACGAGTTTTATGTTCGCGAGCGTGCGTACGCATGATTAGTTGTTTGGATGCGTGGTTGAAAATTTGTGTTATTTTGAAATGTGTTTATGAAATGGGACAATCATGCCATTGAATTATTATTTGTAAATGTGGTGGCAGGTATAAAGCGATGGTCGCTGTGTTGGTTTATTTCCTAAGAAAGGTGAATGTTAAATGTGAGAGAAGGGTGAAGATAATTCACATTTGTTTTATAACCTGTTGATTTAATGCAGTCTTTTACCTGCATCGTGTGAGGTGTGCGTTTAGTAGACTTCCCCGCCCATCATGCGAGTGGCTGTTAAGATTTGACAGCATGGGTCAGACTGTACTGACGGCGGGGTTCCAGTACCCTTCTTCCTTCCTCCTTCTTTCTTCCTTCCCTCCCTTTCTCCTCTTCTCCCAGCTACGTTTTCCCCCCTCCCGGGGGCTTCACCCGGAGTCTGGACTGGATGGTGCCACGTGCGGGTTGAGGCCACGCTCTGGCTGAGACCACGGACTGGATGGTGCCACGTGCTGGATGAGGCCACGCTCTGGCTGAGACCACGGACTGGATGGTGCCACGTTCTGGTCGGGACCGCGGACTGGTAGAGGAGCCCGCCGTCCTGACTGGCCGGCCCTGACCCCCGTCCAGGACCTCCAGTAACAGCGCTACGTTTCCCCCCCCCCCCCCCCTCCGGGACGCGCTCTTCACTGCCTGTTTGTGAGTCGAGGGTGTCGGCTTTGGGCGACTCCCTGCGAGAACCGACTCGGCTCGGAGCACCCAGTGCGACAGGGTGCTCCTAGTAGACTTTGGAGAGGCAGGGGTGTGGAGGCACTCCATGGTGTGGGAAGGGACGGATGCTGGAAATGTTTATTTATGATTATGTGTATGCCATATGTGTCGAAATGTTGTGGTTGTGTACGTCATATGGTGAAATGTTTATTTATAATTGTGCATGTTGTGTGTGTTGGAATGCTTGATTGTGATTGTGCATGTTGTGTGTGTTGGAATGCTTATTTATGACTGTATGTTGGTGTGAATAAATGGGGTGTTGTATCGTAATCATTGTGTGGTCTCTTGCGGGGCGTGTGAGGTCAGTCACTCCCTTCACTCCCACCTAGACCGATCCTGTCAGGGCAGACCTCCAGGGGTCGGTCGTGACAATTGTGGGGGCTCGTCCGGGATGTGAAGGGCTCTGGCTGCCTCTCTCTCGTTTTGCGGAGTACCTGTCCAGTTTTGTTTGTTTTGTATACGTTTAGTCAGTTTGTCGTGTTTGTTTGTGGGTGGTTTGGCTGGGTGACTCTAGAGTGAAGGGAGTCTTGTTGTGGCCTGAGGGAACATCCGGTGTGGCTCGGGAGTCGAAGTGAGACCGAGGGGAGTCGACCGCGTCCAGACCTCCTTCCGCCGGGTACCTCACGCAGGTACGGCCGTAAGTCTTGCCCTTCTGTTGCCGCTCAGTCTGCCATTCCTGTTTTTATATTTAGCCAGTTCTTGTTTTTTTTTTCTACCGGGTTATTGAGTACAGGGGGTTGTATCGGACGTTAGTGTGTTTTTTTTTTTTTTTTTTTTTTTTTTTTCCTCTCTCCGGATTCCGTCTGCCAGTTTGTTTGGTTTTTTTTTGTTTTTTTTTTCCGGCCAGCCCCACCGCACTGTTGCTCGTGCTGTGGAGCGCAGTGTTGCCAGAGTGGGGGCAGCCGGAACTTGTCCGCACACACGCACACACACACATACACACATATACACACGCCCCTAAAATAGTTGTTTTCTTTTTTTTCGTCTGCCAGTTTGTTTGTTTTTTTTTTTTTTTTTTTTTTTTTTTTTTTTTTTTTTTTTTTTCGGCCAGCCCACCGCACTGTTGCTCGTGCTGTGGAGCGCAGTGTTGCCAGAGTGGGGGCAGCCGGAACTTGTCCGCACACACGCACACAACACATACACACATATACACACGCCCTAAAATAGTTGTTTTTTTTTAGTGGAATTGTATTTCCCCTGTATTTGAAAACCGTAGGATATTGTTGTCATGGCGACGTCCGGCGCTGGTGGTATGGCGACGCGTGCGTCAAAGAAGAAGGGTATTCAAAATGTTACTGTAGTCCCTACTATTAGTACCAGTACTTCGACTACGGTAACTTCTACCTATTCCAGTGCTGTAGCAGGTAGTCCAGTGGGTACTTTTACTACCTCTTCGCTGGGGGGTCTTCCTGGCGAGACCCCGACTGGCACTTCCGCTCGGAAGCGCCAGAGCATAGCGAAGCAACTATGGGCTTCTGTTGGGTCGCAGAGACCGAAACCTTCTCCTCTCCAGGCTTCCCCTCGTAGGAGCATGCCCCAGAAGACTTTCCTTATGGGAAAGTCGAGACCCAAGGGACGGGTCAATCGGGTCATCCTCCCGTGTCAGGAGTGGTGAACCCCGCCCAGGACATCACCTCTGTCCTTATGTTTCTGGAGCGGCAACGTAGTGAAGAGGCTGCTAGGCAGGAAGCTCTGCGTAGGGAAGAGGCTGCTCAGCGTAGGGAAGAGGCTACTAGGCAGGAAGCTCTGCGTAGGGAAGAGGCTGCCCTGCGTAGGGAAGAGCTAGACAGGATGGAGGCTCTGCGCAGAGAGGAGACTGACAGACAGGAGATTCTGCGTAGGGAAGAGGCTATGCTGCGCAGAGAGGAGGCCGTAAGCAGGAAGCTCAGCGTAGGGAAGAGGCTGCCAGACAGGAGGCCCTCCGTTTGGAAGAGTTAGCCCTACGTAGGGAAGAGATGGAACAGCTTCTTTCGCGGGCTCCCGCATCTGTAAGTCAGGGGGTTAGTCACCAGGCAGGTGATAGAGTTAGAGGCCCAAAGTTAAAGCTTCCAGAGTTCAGACCTAGTGAGGACATTGATATGTTCCTAGAGCATTTTGACAAGGTTGCTAGTTCATACCAATTGTCTGAGGAACAAAGGCTATGCACCTTTTTTCTGGGTTATCTGGTACTGCAAGGGAGTGTGTGCTCACCCTAAATGAAAGGCGCGTCTTATGCAGACATGCAGTTGGCTCTGCGTAAGCGTTTCCACCTTACCCAGAGACGTACAGGAGGAAGTTCAGGTCCATGAGGAAGAATAATGACGAGACCTTCGTGCAGTTTGGTGATAGGCTGCGCAAAACGCTAGGGTACTGGCGTCAGTTGGCTAAGTTGGAGCTGGAGGATCTGATCCTCATTGAACAGCTCACCAACACTGTGTCCCCAGAGTTGAGGATCCGGATAGGCGAGACAGCACCTCAGGATTTCGCGGCTGCGATTCACACGCTGAGGTGTTTGCTGAAGCTCGCAGGGCTTATGGGCATCGCCCAGATACGGAGAGGAAGCCCTCCACAGGATTTAGTGGCGGTAAGGCGCCGACAACTGCTAGCGGGGTGAACAAGGCAGGCAGTTCATCGGGGATTTCAGCGCCCCGACTGTGTTTTCTTTGTGGTCGTTCTGGCCACATTAGGAAAGATTGTCCTAAAGCCGCTGGTAGTCATGGGGCTAGTCCTTTCCAGCATCCTCGTGCCTCGGCTAACGTGGGTTCCATCCCCGCTTCCGGTGGTCCCAAGTGCCCGGTGTTTCTTTCTGTTGTTGGTTCTTCCTTGGTCGACACCATCAGGGATTCGGGAGCATCAACGATCTTTGTGGATAAGGAATTGGTTTCCCCCAAGGCCCGGCGGGGCGCTAGTTATGATGTGTGCGGGTTGGATGCTGGTTTCACCTCCACCCGTCCTTCTGTACTCATTCCGATCTCCACCCCCTACTTCTGTGGCGAAGTATGGGCCATCGCGGTGGAGCGACCTCTGTATTCCCTTATCATAGGGAATACTATCACCTTTGCAGATGGACGCAGTCAGTCCGTGTCTACGGATCTGCCATACAGGCGTGTGTGGGAATCACCACACGCGCCAAAGCTAAGAAGCAGGAACAGGAAGTGCGTCCCGTCTCCACCCGATCTCTGACGAGGTTCTGGGCCAGGGCCGATCCTGCTACCATTGGTCTCTTTCAGGCCAGGGACTGGATGTCCAACAGCCTGCGACAGACTGTAGGTATTCGTCCTTCTCAGTCATGCCGACACGCCCAAGGTGAGCTTCAAGCTCACAGGGGATCCTCTTTAGGGTTTTTCCACAGGGCAGATCGCATGGCCAAGCAGCTTGTCTTCCCCAAAGCTTGAGAGAATCAGTTCACCCGCAAGGCCCATGATTCACACTATGGCAGGTCCATATGGGCTCAAAGCGGACTCTCGAGCGAGTAAGACAGGACTTCTTCTGCCGGGGATGAATTCTTCAAGTTAGCAGTACTGCCGAGTTGCGATTTTCCTGCCAACGACAACACCTAAGGGTCGTCTTTGAGGCGTGTTCCGCTAGATCAGTGCACGGTTGGTGAGCCAAGTCAGCAAGGATGGGGTTGGACCAGGTGGGACCCAATAATCCACCATCCCGATCGCGGTCACCGCTACATCGGTAGCGGTAAGACCTGCGACACGGTACCCAAGAGGCTGTCCCGCTTTAGCTATCAAATGCCCCTACTGTTTGCTGAATCTCTCAGGCAGATTTGGGCGCGCACTGGCGTGCCCCAAGAAGAAGTTACGGCCGGAAGTTTTGTACTGGGAGCGAACATCCATCCACTCCAGTGCCTGACCGGAATCCGGCCAGTCATCGCAACACATGAGTTAGGCAGTGAACTGCAGAGTCATGCGTTCACTTTTCCGTCAATATCAAGGGTTCAGCAATACTGATGCTGACTATCTCACCGAGCTCCGTAGCAGCACATAGAAAATCAGTCAGAGGGACACTTTCCCCTCAACCAGGTTATATCCCTTTTGGTACTCTGTAATCAGGTGAAGAGACATTTGTCCTCACTTCATTGATGTTAACGTTAGTGAATCAACCCAATGTTCGGAGATGTTACTTTTCAAGGTTGGAAGGTTCGCTTAGTTGTTTGATACTGTATAATAATTATTCCTCGTGTATTCTATCGAGAATTTTGTATTGGATTTATCGTACTCTGCGAACACAGAGAGTAGGGTTCGGTGTCCACATCGTAGTGAATTTGCACATCGTCAAGGTTCAAAGGTAGCACTGTATCTCATAGAAACAATAGCTTTTAGAAGGATTTGTCAACGAGTTTGTCCCAAGAGGCCTACGAACGTTCGACCACCTAGGGAGGCGGAAATATTCATTTGGTTGTTGTCGTCGTGTAGTCGTATATTTCCGTCCCTTAATGTGGCTTGTGTTGTGGTTTGCAGCACCTTTGGTGTGGTTTTAGTTCAGGTTAGGTATTGCTTCTCTCTCTCTCTCTCTAATTCCACTGCCCGGATGCTATACATCTGTAGGTTCACGGTGGCTGGTACCTTATCTTCTCTGAACATGCTGTCCTATCGGCCTCTCGCCTGACTTTTTACCCTGTCGCACGTGCATTCATTTCTTTTAGTTTGAAGTATGCTCACATCTGTACGCAAGCATGCATGTTGGTTGGCCGCCATTGCTGAGGGAGGTTACTCTTCACCGAGCGGAAGATGTCCCTTAAGCGCCTGCTCTGTTTTTGGTTCAACACCACGACGTCGAAGGTACGGTCGGTACCTTCAACCCTAAAGGTCGCCCGTAGGGAGGGACATCACATCTCTTTCATCTTTTTTTCCCCGCCTCTGCGCTGCGTCCTCTCAACTGGACAGAGGGCAGAGAGAGTCGTTGACGACCCACCACTCTGGGTCACCCACGGGTTTGCAGGTAAGCATCATTTCGTGGTTTTTATTTGTTGTTTATTTTTTTTCTTGTTTGCCGGCTTGAGACTTCTCGTTTCGCGCCATTTCCTTTGTTTTCGGAAATTGTAAAGAGATAATATTCTGGTGTGAGACCTTTTTCTCCTGTTAATTCAACCCTTACGCTTGCCATTCTAAATTATTTCCAAAATCTTTCTCCTGATTATGCATCTGGTGATGCGGTAGTCGGTGGGATGGGAGAGAACCTGGTAAATTCAGGGTTGGAACTTGTTTGGGTTTCTCGCTCGTCCGCCCTGTCCGATTGCCGGTCTCACATTCTTCGGCCACCGTCTGTTTGTGTGTGCAAGGAGAACGATTTTTTATGTTCGCGAGCGTGCGTACGCATGATTAGTTGTTTGGATGCGTGGTTGAAATTTGTGTTATTTTGAAATGTGTTTATGAAATGGGACAATCATGCCATTGAATTATTATTTGTAAATGTGGTGGCAGGTTTTAAAGCGATGGTCGCTGTGTTGGTTTTTCCTAAGAAAGGGAATTTTAAAATGTGAGAGAAGGGTAAAGATAATTCATATTTGTTTTATAACCTTTTGATTAATGCAGTTTTTACCTGCGTCGTGTGAGGTGTGCGTTTAGTAGACTTCCCCTCGCCCATCATGCGAGTGGCTGTTAAGATTTGACAGCATGGGTCGACTTTTACTGGGGCGGGGTTCCAGTTCCCCTTCTTCCTTCCCCCTTCTTTCTTCCTTCCCTCCCTTTCTCCCCTTCTCCCAGCTACGTTTTCCCCCTCCCGGGGGCTTCACCCGGAGTTGGACTGGATGGTGCCACGTGGGGGTTTGGGCCCCACGCTCTGGCTGAGACCACGGACTGGATGGTGCCACGTGTTTGATGGGGCCACGCTCTGGCTGAGACCACGGATGGATGGGCCACGTCTGGTCGGGACCGCGGACTGGTAGAGGAGCCCGCCGTCCTGACTGGCCAGCCCTGCCCCCCGTCCAGGACCTCCAGTAACAGCGCTACGTTTCCCCCCCCCCCCCCCCACCCCTCCGGGACGCGCTCTTCACTGCCTGTTTGTGAGTCGAGGGTGTCGGCTTGGGCGACTCCCTGCGAGAACCGACTCGGCTCGGAGCACCTAGTGCGACAGGGTGCTCCTAGTAGACTTTGGAGAGGCAGGGGTTGGAGGCACTCCATGGTGTGGGAAGGGACGGATGCTGGAATGTTTATTTATGATTATGTGTATGCCATATGTGTCGAAATGTTGTGGTTGTGTAGGGTCGTATGGTGAAATGTTTATTTATATTGTGCTTGTTGTGTGTGTTGGAATGCTTGATTGTGATTGTGCATGTTGTGTGTGTTGGAATGCTTATTTATGACTGTATGTTGGTGTGAATAAATGGGGTGTTGTATCGTAATCTTTGTGTGGTCTCTTGCGGGGCGTGTGAGGTCAGTCACTCCTTCACTCCCACCTAGACCGATCCTGTCAGGGCAGACTCCAGGGTCGGTCGTGACATAACCCTATACTTATCTAAGTCGCTTTCTATTCCTTTTGAAGTTCATTTTATTTGCCTTAACCTAAACTGTGAACCTCCATTTTTAAATAAGATATTTTATTAATTAATCTTGTACATATCTTCATATTAATCCTTCTGGCAGCACTTCATTAACAGAGTAAAACGCAATAAAATCAACATACTTAATGAAAATAAAGTCGGTACTGTTCGTTTGTCTTTGTCAACCATCACAGTAACCTTGTCAGATGATACATGGATGTTATTTTGTCTCCTTTTTTAGTAATTGCAATACTGTGCTTAAGAGGAGCACCCAATTTTCAGTCTTTATTTGTATACCTTAATTAACGTATGTCTGGCAACTAGTATCGCCCTCCCTCGGAGTAATAAATAACGAAAAATCACCCTCTTTTGCCTAGGTAGTGACGATAGCGTTGGGGTAAATTCTAAGCCGACGGTGTCATCCCCACTTCAGCTAAGGACTTCTTTCTCTGTAGCATATATCAGAACCTGCCAAGTTATTTCAATCTGTTTTTTTCTGTTGTGGGTTTCCCGGAACCAGGCTAACAAGAAAGGGCCTGCATTCAAGGCTTTCTAAAATTGTTTTTCTTATCAAAGTATACATTAGGGCTTCGTTTGTTCAAACTTTTTAAAATTCCAAGCAATTTCAGGAAGCAAAGCCCAGCAAATTTTCTCTTTTATGAAGTTTGTATTCACGTTTGCCAAAATCGTTTGCCCTTAAATTTCTTATCTCTTCTAGGGTAGGATAAAGCTGTCGTTTTTTGTCTTCAATTTCTGTTCGTTTGTAAGCCCCATCTTCTATGTACTCAAATCCATAAAAATTTCCTATCACCCCTATTAGATCAAACTAGTCTGTGTCTGCTAGGTATTTTTACTCTACTGCAGCGCATTTAGGAGCTAGCTGCGCTTTTGATTCTGGCCCTCGAGACATTCTTTTTATAATATAAAAATTATAATAAACAAATTGTTATAAGCAAACAATAATAAACAATCTACATAAACAAATGTATGAACTGGGGGGGCAGTCCGTAAGCATAATTAGCGTGCTTAGATTTTTCTAACTGCTCTTTTATTTTTTTTTAGCTCATCTTTGTCCCTTATTATATAATTTTCACTTAAAACATTCTTCAAAACTATCTTTGTCCTTAGTGTAAAATAATACAACGATTTTAAACGCGATCGAAAGTTTTTTTAAGACAGCATTGTATTTTTGAGTTAAGAGCCACACAGAAACAAAGGCGTGCGGCCACTAAAGGCCAGCTTTGACAGAGCTTTTCTTTTTTTAAC
The DNA here is from genome assembly GCA_018398815.1 of Conus ventricosus. NCBI lineage: Eukaryota > Metazoa > Mollusca > Gastropoda > Neogastropoda > Conidae > Conus > Conus ventricosus. Next base: position 119,671 of record JAFLJL010014726.1, on the reverse strand, counting down.
AATGTCTCGTTCAGCGAACAGTCATAATAATAAAAAAAGCGTTTCAGTTCCCTCAAATAGTTTATAGTAATGTTCTAAAAAGTCGTTCAGTTTGTCGCTAGGATCAACTAGAAATTATCAGGGGGCATAAAAAACGCGAAAACAAACTGTATGAATTTTGATGTAATGTGGGGTACCCATTCCCTTTGAACTGGTAATAGAAAGGGGAGAAAAAGCAATCGAACACCGCAAAAGGTGTCCTTTCAAAGTTCTTCTGGTAGAAAATAAGGTCACATGAACTTGACCTTGACCCTGTGTTAACAGCAGAATGTCAGTAAATTTGGTTTTGACCACCTCGAGCATTGATCACAGCTGTGCACCTGCGGTACATCGAGCGCACCAGAGTGTTGGTCTGCCTCTGGGGGACTTGCCACACACCTGAGCTGCTGTCTGGGGTCTGGGGTTGAGTGGTTCAACTGCCTCTGAAGGGCATCCCAGAAATGCTCTATTGGGTTTAAGGTCGGAGAACGGGCTGGGTGAGGCAGCAGATTGATTTTGTTCTGCCTCAGAAAATTTCTGCGTAGCACGGGCAGTGTGCGGCCTTGCGTTGTCCTGCTGAAACAGGTTCTGTGGATGCCGCTGGGGAAAAGCGGCAGGATGTGGGGCCTCAGAAATTGGGCGATGTAATGAACAGCAGTGACCCCGTTACCCCGTCCTGGACCCACTTCTGGAAGATGACTGGGCCCCAATACGGCGATTTATGCCGATAGCCCCCCCCGATCATGATGCTTTTCACCACCCATGGGTCCCTTTCGGTGATGTTGGCATCTGTGAAGCGTTTCCCCCGTCTTCTCCCGATCCGGAAAGCGGCCCTCGCCTTGGTCGATGCAGAACCGGCTTTCATCACTGAAGAGGGGCTCGGCCCAGTCCCGATGGCGCCCAAAAGCACGTGGATCTGTGCCCACTGCAGACGGATCTGGGCGATGCTGGAGTGTCAGGATAGGTCGCCGGGCTGGACGCCTGCATTGGAGACCAACTGTGTTCAGTTCGGGACGCACGGTCCTGTTTTCTGATTGGCCTGCCATGGTTGCCGACGGTGTTCCTGGGTGTGTTGGCAGCGGTTTGGTAAGGCTCCCGTCGATGCTGACGAAGAAGATGGCGGTCTTGGGCTGCTGTGGTGACCCTCGGTCTGCCGGTCCTCGGTCTGTCATCAGTGGTGTTTCTTGCTTGAAAGCGGTCCAGAAGGCGATAGACGGTGGAAATGTGGACTCCGAATGCGATAGCGACCTGCCTCATTGGAACCCCAGCTTGCAGTTGCCAAATTGCTATGCAACGATCTTGACGAGAAAGTCTCGGCATTATGTTGGCGCCTCTGGAAGGGATGATTTGAACTTTTTGGGGTTTGGAAATTTATAGCCCCACAATGGGGGCCACATTGAGTTGCAATTCACATTGATGCACGTGGCGTAGGTAGTCCACATGGCAAATGCACTCCTCGTGCCAAAAACGCTGACCCGGCAACATTCACCCACTGTTACGAGGTTACAACCGGCCAAGACACCACGTACTGCTAATGTTGCACGTGCCAACGACATTGCTTACGTCCTGTTCACAATGTGAACAATCGTGCACTGTCTCTATTTTTTCGCGTTTTTTATGCTCTGAGTATATATTATCGTCTGTCCAAATAAACTTCCTTTCTTTGTAAGACTTGTTGTGCTTAATGGTTGTGCAGAATATAACAATGTGCTCGTAATGAAACCTGTATATTTTTTGTAACAAATCAAGTACGAAGACAGTTTTCCCACACCAGTAATCCCGCAGATAAGAGAGCAGTGCGGATCTTTGGGCAGAAACTTCAAACTATCCATCTGTATTTATTAGAATATTTCTTCTGCATTTTAATAAGCCACGTCTTTTAGCCTGTTTTCTTCAATGTTTAACTGAACATCACAAACCATAAAAACATGCATTTTTATTGGGGCGTTTCCGTCTGCTTTCTTGTGAATATTTATTTTTATACCATCTTGCCCTACCCTTTCTCCACTTCCAAACAATCTGTTGTCAAATGTGGATATAAAATCCAACCACAGCCCATAGTTGGTTATTAAGTAGTCTTCGAGTCTTACATCATAAAGGCGAAGTTTCTTTTACATACACAATCAACTGCAGGATCTCTTTGCCTACCTCCAGCGAACAACTTTCTTATTTCATCAAAGTGTTGGTGAGGTAAAAGTCTGCGACCAGAATACAACTGATCAGACTTGCAATTTATTGCACAGTCAACCTTCTCAATTTTTGGATTATAAAACGCTTCTGATTCTCTATGAAAAGGAGTTGTTTCTTCAGTAAACAAGAACAAAATTCCTTTTAAAGATTTCAGAGACTGATTTAGATGTATGTTCCAAAGAGTGTCTCGCTTATTTCTATTTTCTGTAATGGAGTGTATAACTCTTTCATAATGAATAACTGTTTTACTTTTATACTGGGATAAGATTGTTCTGGCCAGTTCGGGGTTAGTAACAACATCAAACTCAAGAGAAATGTCACTGACTGTGTATTTAGCTAAAGGGTCTTCAGACAGAACGACAGAATCGCTAGGATTAAATGCCAGTTCATAAGTAAGTTTTTCTTTTAGTGCACCTTGGTAATATGGCATATGCGTCTTTAACAACTCAAAATCTAGAGGGATGAAGAATCTGTTGCCAAATGCTTCTGCTACTGCCTCATCTTTAACGTCATTCTTTGCGTCCTCCGCTTTAAGCCTGTGCTTGAGACCATTTGGGCTTTGTATTCCCTGATAAACTTTCTCTTTTCTTTCTTTTTTAGGCAGCCATAGATCAGAATAGAGGGTAAAAATGTCTGCCCCGTTTAGTACAAAGACTTCTCTATCCTCCAGTTTGATTGCTATATGGTTAATGATAGCTCTGCCCAAATAAGCAACAACAGTAGCATTAGGATCTGTTGATGTAATACCTATTTTGAATGATAGTTTAGCAGTGCCTGGCATTATAACATCGCCAGCTCCAAGATCCGGGAACATAACTATTAAAGTTTGTCCAGGCTGAACTGTTGATCGGGTATTTACACTAATTACAGTTTGCCTTTTTCCTTTTACGCCATGGGGTTCCTTCTCTTTTCTGTATGGGTCGAGGTCCAACCGTATGAGTTCATTTTTTTATAAATCAAAAAAGAATATAAAAAACATATGGATGAAGATTTTGACCCAATTGATCCTGTTGGTGGAGAAGAAGAAGATGAAGAACTAGGCCCTTCATTGCAAGAAGAGCTTGAAGGAGCGGGTTCTTTACTCCCTAGACACCGTCAAGAACTATTGCAAGAAAGAATTCAATCATTCTATAAAAGCATAGGGCGAGAGCTACCAGGAGTACTTGATCCTAACGATTTTGAGGAAGATGGTGTTCATTTATATATAAAAACTGGTGCAGGAGACCGTGTAAGAGTTACTAAAAAGTCAGACACAACCAAGTTTTGAGTCTAAAAACCAATTAAACGAGACCTCCCTATTGCTAAGGCAGAACAATTAAACCTTTTAGAGCTTAGAGCCGAACCCGTTATTCGTTTACAGAACTTTGGGCAAGAGTTGCCAACAAAATCTAAAATGCAAAACATGCCTCTTCAAGAATTAAACCGAACAGCAGATGAACTAATAGCAGAAATTGAAACGAGTTTTAATGAGGAGACACAGTTAAAAACAATTGACGATTCTCCATTGCTTATGCGTGAAATCCTGGGGCTTAATGAGGCTTTACGAACAATAAGGGGTGAACTAACCAACAATTTAGCAAAACTTGGCGAGCTGGATAGAGAGATAGAAGAAGAAAAAAATAAAACTGGGTGATGCAGATGATAACAATTTAGGGCGAGAAGAAAAGGCTAGAATACAGCAGAAAATACAGGATTTAAGGCTACAAAGGGCGGCCAGGTTAGAAGTGCTGTCTACTAACAGAGGGCAGCTAGCATCACAAACAAGCAGAATAAGAGAAACTATAAACAGAATACTTTATGAAAACACTACGCTAGCAGAAAGAATAAGGACTCTGTTCAGGGAACAGGGGATTACAATAGTTAGCATATGAACAGCTGTTGGGTTTGCTATCTCTACACTCGTTTATGCTTTAACCGCAGTGCGCCAACAGGGCCAGTAGCTCCTCCAACGCCTCAGCCTGGTAAAAGTTGGATTAGAAAACAATTGCATCATCTAGCAAACCTATTAAAGAAGTTAGCTGCCAAAGCGCTTGATGCTCTGCCTGGAATACTAGGCAGTGTTGTTAGTTGGGTTTTGTCTACTATAGGCAAAGTGGCTGGTTATATGGCTGACCATCTGTGGACGTTAGGAGTGCTAGCTGCTGGATTAATTTATAGTGAAATAAAGTATGGCTAATCCAGTAAAAGTTAAAAATACAACAAGGGCTGTCTTTTCGCTAGTGTGGCTGTCAGTGTGAGGTAGATCAGCAGGCGGTGTGCTTTCAGGGCTGCTTTCTGGCTGTGGGACGCTTATAACTGGATCGCTTTCTTCAGGGCTAGGTACTTTTTTTTTAAAATGGATGGAGCAGGCCTTGTGTTTAAGCTTTGATTGTGCCCTAAGTTTTGATCGTCTCCAGCTATGAGGATTTCATTGTTATAATTCTGTATCATGCCAATCTGTAGTCTAAGGTCAGAGGGCCGGGTAGCATGTATAATCCATGACCTACAACAAAGTCAACCTTAGACCTAGCATGTGCAAGAACGTCTTGATACCTTTGTATGCTGGCAGGCAAATCAACAGCAGAGTTAATAGCATCTTCTAAATTGGCTAGAAATTGTTTTCTGGCATCAAAACCTGTAGATTGATCAACTATGCTAGACTTAGTCTGTGCTTGTGCTCCTAATAGACACCAAACGTATGTCCTTATGGAGTCATTAAGCCTGTGCACTCTGGCATTGTTAGGCCTTTTCTTTCATCTAAGATAAATGTTGCCCAAGCATTAGGGTGTTTTGTTCAATTGACCCTAATCGAACTTGTTTGTCTGGTTGAAAAGAGGTGTGGTCAGGCCAGTAGTCATAATTATATTCTCTTTTTACACCCCACAAATACAATGTGCCTAACCCATGATTGCGGTCTAACTTTTGTCTAAAGTCAGGTAAAGGGATAATGTAAAATTCGTTGCAAATTCTTTCATATGCATTATTGTCCATTGGGCTTTTAAATGGATTAAACGCGTTGTCGCTAGGGAGGGGCACTTGCAGTTCAGTTAGTATTCGTCTGTACTGGTAATAAACATGAACGTTATATACTGCCCTTACTAAAAGTTTGGGGGTGGTTTAAATGGTTTGCATATGAAACCCCGCAGCCAGTAGTTGCGCAGTAAATGGCAAAATTTAACTGATTCTGGTAAAACGTCATAGGGCTTGATGACCATGCTGATGGCACTCTATCACTCTTTATTGGGGGATTTAAATATTAAAGTTAGTGGGTTTACAAGTCTGAATTGGAAGCCGTATGATTCATCTACTGCAATGGTTAAATTGCTGAAGTTCAAAGATTTGAGGTTATAAAACGCTCCTACATTGTAAGTAGCGCTTTCGTTATATCTAAAAGGTTCCATTTTTTTAATTTAGTTTTTTTAAATAGTTATAAAAAGGATGTACATCTACATAACCAAGCAAAACGAGCGTGTGTTCTTAACGTACCCAATTGACAATAGGCGTGGAGTTGTAGTATTGCCCTTAAAGAAATTGGCTTTAAAGTAAAATGGGTTAACATATCTGAAGTGGCTCAGAATAACTGGATCAATGTTAATGACGAACAAGGCAATCAAATAACTCATATACAAATACCTGATGGTTACTACAACTTTTGTTCTTTAAAGAGGTACTTAGCAAATTTGGCATATTGCTAACAATCGGCGAAGCAAACCTCAGAATTACTATACATTTCCCACTAGAAGAAAGAAGAGAGTACACTTTTCCTAAAGGCTTGGCTAAAATCTTGGTGTTCTACAGTCGTGACAGAGCTTATAGATTTAGTACAAGAGAAGATGTTTATCAATTTGAAGGTAATAAACCTTCTGATTTTCTCATGAACCCAATGTTGTATGTTCATTTACAACAGTTAAAAACAAATGATAATTTGTTTAATGGCTATCCGCCTACAGTTCTACAAGCACTGCCGGCAACTAAGGCAGGGTTTTTGTGATTATCAGTTATAAGGTTTGGCGGAAACAGCGAATTTAAAGAATTTAAATTGAGGGTTCTTTAAATTCATTGGATGTAAAAATAACTAACCAAGACGGAAAGCCAGTTGATTGTTCTGATTTATTAATAGGGCTGAAAGTAGAAGGTCATATTAGAAAAGTAGTAAGGTCTCAGTCCCGCGGGCGTTAATAGTGCTTGAAGTAGTTAGTCAAGTTAATCTTTTAAAGTTCTCCAATGCCCCACAGCATATGAAAATTCAGGATTGACGTAAGTTCTCTTGTTATTGTTAGAGACTAGTGATTTCTTGTTAACAGCTGTTGTGTTTACTTGATGAAGAGTAGAGCGCAGATTAACATTTGTGTGATAAAATACTTTGTTTTCAAGAGAGCTTGCTTGTAGTTATTGTGAGTTATATTTTTTTTGACAACTTCTTTACTTATGCCCTTAGCCTTCTTTATTACAGAAGTCTGGCTAGCAACGATATACATCTTCGACCGCAAACCAACATATTCTTTGATAACTGTCCCATTAAGTTCATCCTTCATCTTTCCAATCACTTTCTTGTTTACAGTTGAATGTAAAGGAATGTCCTTAGGATAGTCGCATGTGTCGTACCACCCATCAACTCCTTTAGCTACTTCTGTTTCTAAGTCTTTGTAAAAGTCTTCTGTGGGGACGTCTAGAATAAAAGAGTCAGTGTCTGTGTAAAGGACTCTTGCTTCTGGTACTGTGGTTTAAATAGTCATACAGAAATACAGAAATTCTAACTTTGACAACTCTAATACAGTAAAGCCGATAAACCCTGGCTTGTCTAGCTTAACATCCTTTTTCTTCATCATAATGCCAACCAGGCTATCGTTTTAAAACTTCTAAGTCTTGATAGTTGGGTTTAGAGACCAACTTAAATGCTTGGTTTTCTGTTGTAACTAATTTCACATCTTTACGTTTGTGTGGGATTTCCATAGTTTTGCCAAACAACTGTTTTTCATCAGTTTAATGAAGTCTTTTTCTGAAGCGTCAGTGGCTTGGGTTCTAAGATCAGTATTCTTCTTGATGTATGGTCTCATAAAAGGCTCTTGATCACAGATAATTATTCTGTGAACAGCTGTCAACTTTAGCCCGTGTTTTAAGTAAAACTGTATGAGTCTGTAATGACACACATATTTAGTCTTGTGTCTAAGATTAGGCACAAGTTTAGGCGGTTCGATAGGACTCATCTTTAATCTTTCTGCGGCTAGGGGGTAATCGTTGTGGAGATCGTGTAAATTCTTTAGGATATTCTAAGTCTACTTCCAAGATTGGTCCTGCTGGATTATCGGGCGTAAGCTGTGACAACATGCCTAACACAGTATTAACATCATGATGTCCTTTTATCATTTTAAAGTTTCTCAGTGGAAGTTGGTTGACTCATGGCCCATCCATACAGATTGTTGGCGTCTAAGTACATTAGATAGTTGGATGGTTTAGTAGGATCATAGTCGTCTAAATATTTGTTGTTGGCTTTGCAGTAAGGATGTGAGGCCATGCTAATACCTCCCCTCAACCCATCTTCAATCATCTGAAGTGTGGGTAGATCAGAAATTAGTCAATCTCGATGTTTGTAGACTTTAAGAAGGCGTCCCAAGAAAGGCCTGAGGCAGAGATGTAATGTGATGAGTCTAATCTGTAATGTTTCATGCATGTAGATCTGTAATTCTGAAAGACGTCTGCCAATAAACACACGTCAGCCAATAAATATTTATCATGATAATCGCCCATTGTTTCACAGTGTAATTCTGTCCAGGCTTTCTGAGCGTATTCATATTTAGAGTCAGTTATGTCTTTGCCTCTAAGACTAGAAAAGAAAGCGCCTTTAGGAGGAAGTGAGTCTTCATCAAACCTGTCCCGCGAGTTCATGTATTCATAGGGGTAAACACCTTTACGCACCAAAGATGGGTCAAAATATTGTTTAGTTATTGGAATGTCTTGTATAGATCCTGCTATCTTATCCAAACGCCCCATCAGATGTTGGGCAGAGTCATAAAAGAATAAACAATGAAGAGTAAAAGTCATGTACTTTTCTGAAGACTGTGCAATGCAGGTAACCCTCTTCATTTAGAGTTAAAGTCGTGATAGCTGATTACTTCTTTCTGTTTAGTTGAAACCCAGACTTCCATATTACTATCATCGGGTGTTATATAATCAATCAGAACGGCCAACAACACTTTTACTGGCGGTTCACGTTGAAGAGACTCTGGAATTTTAGAGATAGCATGTGCTACGCTTTCATGAACATTTGTGGGGTTAATGATGTCCATGTCTACTTTGCTAAACATATTGATTAATTGTTTGTCACTGCCTTTCACCAGTGCGCTGGCTGGCAGTATTTCAAACTCAGACGTGTTTGTGAGGCTCATTTTTTAACTCAAATATTTACGTAAATCAAAAAATAAATGTATATAAAAGTAAGTAAACCAGGCTTTTTATTCTTCGCCCAGTCGTTGCAACACTTCAAGGCACATTAACCTTACAATAACGTCCGTCAATATTTTAGCTTTTTCTGAATCACTACAGTCAATGTTCATCACTTTGGTTGCTTCTTTAAATAGTTCACTATGATCTTTTATTATATTGTTTACATCATTCTCAAACCCAGATTCACTAAAATCAATGTTTAGCGCTTTCATTGTATCGTTAAATAGTTCATTACAATTCTTTAAATCAGATACACTAAGTTCGGCAGCCATTTTTAATCTAAAATAAATAAAAAAATAATTGTAATTCAACAGTTATTTATAGTCTTTTCTAATCGTAAAACCTAATCTTTATTAAAGCAAATAGTTACCCCTGAAGGACAAGTAGAAACAGTCAGATTAACATCTGGAGAAGCCATATAATCAACTAATATGGCGAACAATTTTATAGCTTGTGGGGTCAATAATCTTGTATTTCACTGATGGCCTCCTTCACGCTTGTTTGTATATTTATGTGAATAAAAAGATCAGTAATTGATGTTTCAAACCTGCTCCTTAACCTTTCTCTTTGACCCTTCCAATTTAACGTGTAAAGTATATTAATAAGCTTTCTAAGTTCTTCGGGCTTCATTTTAAAACAGAATAAAATTATAAATTAAAAAAATTAATTAAATTTGTTTCTCTCTCCCTCATTCACCCCCACATCTCTCTCCCTCATTTACTCCCACATCTCTGTCTGTCTGTTTGTTTGTTCTTTGTCTGTCTGTCTGTCTCCACCTCCCTCTCTCTCTCTCTCTCACACACACACACACACACACACACACACACACACACACACACACACACACACACCAAAACAAACAAACACACAAACAAACAACAAACAAACAAACACACACAATAGATGGGAGGTGCCTGCAGGGAGTGTGACGAGGGCTTTTTGTGAGTTGCACTTAAGCGTCGTAAATTCTAGACAGCCAGCAAAAGCATTTAGCAGAATCCTGAATCAATAATCACAGGATCTGTTTCAGTTCTATTGGCGGCCACCTGAAAGGCAGCCTTTGTAAGTGAAGCAGGGCGTGGGCGCAGCTTGGGCAGGTAGGGCGACGAAGGAAAAACTACAAGCACGATCAATAGCTTGGCGGTTTTGCAAAACCGCTAGACCCACGTCATGCGTTTGTGGCGTTCACTGGGAGGCTTGCAGGGTAGTTGTTGGAGGTAGACTGAGAGGTTTTTTCCAATAGTCTCCAAATTGAGGGGCTTGCAGCATGGTTTGAATTTGTTTTAAATTGCTGAAAATAAAGCTGAAGGGGAGGCCAACAGTGTAAAACTGAGGATACCCAAAAAGCACTTTTGAAACAGCACGCAATTTGCGAGCATGATCATCAGAATATCCACATTTCTCTTTAAGCCACTGACCCCAAGTTTCTTTTATCATTCCAGCTTTTTTTGCCTCTTCATGCCAGTTTTTGCAAAGATTCAAGAAATTCCCAAACTGAACGTAGATCATGATTGTTTGAGCATCCTGCTTCTTCAGATTTCTCACCCCCTTTTGCAACCTGTCCACAACTTCATTTTCATCTGTTGTGATTGAAAAAAGATCTTCAGAAAATGCTTCTCTCAAAATAGCTGATTGAACGTCAGCCTGACTTGACATAAGATAGGTATGCAGCTCACCTTGTGTTAACGCTTTCCTGCTTGTCTTTTTGCCTTCCTTTTCTTTAAAAAAATGTTGAAGTGCTGTTTTAGGCTTCTTTGGCAATTTCTGTGGCCCTTTTGGTTTTGCTTTTTCAATTATTTTTGTCAATTTTTTAAAGCAGTCTTGATTCTCCCGCAAAATACACATTTCTTCTTCAGTCCACAATTCCGTTGGTTTTGGGGGTGGTAGCGGGAGATTTTGAGCCTGTTTGAAGTAGAAGCTTGATCCATGTCAGGCAGAATTAAAGTCAATGGCTGTGTTGAGAAATCTAATAAATTTTGATGAGCAACTTGCGATTCCAGAAGTTCTCTCTCTAACTCTGAAGAAATGCTGTCTTGAGACATAAATATTTCTGGTAAAATCAATTCTATCACAGAAAATGCACGAGCCTGCAAACAGCACAACCTGCTCCGCTGGCGCTCCAGTCAAAAATGACCGACTGGTGGGGAGTTTACGATCCCGTCAACCAAAAATGACGTCATACCTCCTTCCGATTGGCTGGCGTGCATCGCGCGATGAATACTAATTTGCCGCATTGCAGGGTTATTGCTAACACCACTGCAGTGGTGGGCGGCCAGCCCCATTAACACAGGATGGGGTAGTAATTGCAATTTATCGATTTGCGGTGTCGCGTAACGGCGGCGACCAGTTTGTAGTAAACTGTTAAGCCATATACGCTTTAGTTCATTTTATGTGTCTGGGAGAGAATGTGAATATGTTTGTTCACGATCACCAAATCTTATCTAGCACGCAAGCCCCCGTTTTAATGTGTTAATTTTGTCAATATTTGCTGTTTTTGCGTGTTAATTTTTTGTAAAATAGGTGTTAATTTTGGTCAAAACTGATATGTGATGGACGTGATTTGGATGTGAAAAGGGGGGTTATCGTGCAAAATAAGATAGGTGAGCTTGAACGAATATATTTACATTCTCTCTAAAAAGCTAAAGGCATAAGTAAAGAAGATGTCAAAAAAATATAACTCACGATAACTACAAGCAAGCTCTCTTTGAAAACAAAGTATTTTATCACACAAATGTTAATCTGGGCTCTACTCTTCATCAAGTAAACACAACTGCTGTTAACAAGAAATCACTAGTCTCTAACAATAACAAGAGAACTTACGTTAATCCTGGGCTTTCATATGCTGTAGGGCATTGGAGAACTTTAAAAGATTAACTTGACTGACTTGGCTTGTACTTAACTTAAGAACCTAACTAGTACTTAACTTAAGAACCTAACTAGTACTTACTTAAGAACTTAACTAGTACGTATTTAAAAACATAACTAGTACTTAAAACAAGAACTTATTTTTTTGTACTTTACTTGTAATTTACTTGCACTTAACTTAAAAAGTACTTTCTATAACTACCTTAATTTGTACTTATCTATTTCTTAACTTATACTTTATTTAGTTCTTAAAAACTATTCCATAGAAAATGGGTCTACTGCAGGACGTTGTACTTTTTTTGCAGAAGCTGGTTCTTCTTCTTTTACTGGTTTTGTGGGGTTTGTGACTTTGCTGCTAAGTATGGCGTTAGACATTTGTATGCTAAAACTCCCCCGCCCACCACAACAACAGCAAATACATAATAATACATCTTATCGTTTGTTTGTGATTGTGTTGTTGTTAATTGGGTTGTTGTTGTTTGTGGCGATGTTGTATTACTATCTAACAATTTTTGTTTTGTTGATTGGTTTGCTTTTTGCAGTCTGTTCCATTCAGATAGCCTATGGCCAGCTGCAACACGTCCAGGACTTTTAGACTTAGTAACACTACTCACTTGTGGTACATTCACTTGCGGTACATTCACTTGTGGTACATTCACTTGCTCCTGTGGAGGTCCTGCAGCGTCTTCTTCTCCTGATCGCTCATTTTTTTATTTCGATTAAATTTAATATGGTCAAAATTAATATGATTAAAAGTAATTAATCCCATGATGAATGGGCATAACATCGTCCCAAACCTGTAATACATGTCACACGCAAGATTTTCTAGTGACTTGTTTAAAATCGGATCTTGCGATAAGTCATATTTTAAATCTTCTTCTGAATCAACCGGAGCCATCTTACGTACTAACTTAGCATATAAACTAATCATTGTCTGACCTACCGATCTAACCATTTTTTAACCTAGCTGTGCTTCGTACCTAGCGTAGTACTTCTCAACGTCTGATGTGGACAATTGTTGGATTTGTTCAACACTTAGTTCAGTGCCTAAATATTGTCTAGTTTTTCCACACGCAGCTAGAGAGTATAATCTTTCTTTATGGCAGTGGTCTACGGAGTGGTCTGCTTGCTCCTCACACTTTAATAGTTCGTCACAATCCATTTTTAAAACAATAAAAAAAATATAATACTTTTAAAACCATGAGTATAAAGCTGGTTAATTATGCGGTGCCTATAGTTGGTGTTATAGTCTATTCATCCCTTGCAAAATGTTTGTTAGGAATAAAACCGCCCAACATGGGAAAGACAGAAGATTCGCCAAAACTAGTTGCACCCTTATTTTTAGCTTTAACAACAAAAGATTATTTGATTAAAAAGCACATAGACAGCCTTTCGTATTATGATTATTTGAATTATTTTTTTAGTTAATAAAAAGATGAGTGAAAAAAGATTATCAATACGATTTACCATTTTGCTGTAATTAGTGGCCTTAGTATAGGCTAAGATACATGTATGCTCCTGGGGAGGCAGAGGGCGATGTTAGAATTAGAGCCACAGATCCGATATGGAGCATAGATGTATATGAAGTTGAAAGAATTATGAAAACATCCCCTCCCGTGTATTATTTAAGAGAGACTCTCTCTTCTAGCGGTGCTACTATGTCTAAAAAGCCTGCCCCTAAAAGATCCTTTGTTCGTGAAGAGCTGCAAGTTGTCCCACCAAACATAGTGAGTTAACAAAAAAATAGTTATTTTTTGTTGCTAAACTTATTTTTTTGCTAAACTTTTTTTTTGGCCTATTTTGGGTTTAACTGATCATGTGTTTGTTTTTTCAATGTTCTGTTTAATTGCATCAGTGTCTACCTGTCGTGAAGTAAAAGTCTTTCTCCACTCCTTTTGAAGTTCAATTTTTTGTCGTCTATAATCCTCACCGTCAGCCATAAGCTTCTGAAATTCTTCGTCCGTAATGTTTTCATCCTGTAATGATTTGCTTATTCTTAATCTTAATGAACAAAGTTTTGCTGATGCTAAGGCAACAATGGCAGTGTGCTTTTGTAATTTAGGAGGTGTTTTTTTTTAAACAGGACTTACAATCATAGACACAGCGCATAAACCTAAACCAAGGCCACCTAATGTTAAAGAGGCTGGCGCTCCAACCCCAGTAGCTAAAAGATCAACACTAGACCCAGCACTTACGCTAGCTACAGCTGAGGAGCCAGTAATTACATAAGAAAGAGTATTTAAAGCTTTGGCATATTTCTTTCTAGTAACTCTATACTTATCTAAGTCACTTTCTATTTCCTTTTGAAGCTCAGTTATTTGCTTTAACCTAAACTGTTGAACATGCATTTTTTAAATAAGATTATTTTTTTTTAATTAATCTTGTACATATCTTCTTATTAATCCTTCTGGCAGCACTTCATTAACAGAGTAAAACTCAATAAAATTAACATACTTAATGAAAATAAAGTCGAGTACTGTTAGTTTGTCTTGGTCAACCATCACAGTAACCTTGTCAGATGATACATGGGTGTTTATTTTGTCTCCGTTTTTAGTAATTGCAATACCAAGCTTAAGAGGAGCATCCAAGTTTTCACCCTTTTATTTGTATGCCTCAAATTTAAACGTTTGTTCTGGCAAACTAGTATCACCCTCCGGAGTAATAAATAAGCGAAAAATCATCGTCATTTGCCTAGGTAGTGACTGTTGCGTTGGGGTAAATTCTAAGCCGACGGTGTCATCCCCACTTCAGCTAAGGGCCTTTTCTCTGTAGCATATATTCAGAACCCTCCCTAGTTATTTCAATCTGTTTTTTTTCTGTTGTGTTCTGGAAACCAGGCTAAAAAAGAAAGGGGCCTGCATTCAAAGCCTTTCTAAAATTGTTGTTTTATCAAAGTATACATTAGGGCTTCGTATTTCCCAAACTTTAAATTCCAAGCAATTTCAGGAAGCAACGCCCAAGCATTCTCTCTTTTAGAAGTTTGTATTATGTTTCCCAAAGTCGTTTGCCCTTAAATTTCTTATCTTTTAGGGTAGGTTTAATTGCTGTCGTTTTTTGTCTTCAATTTGTCGTTTGTAAGCCCCATCACCTGTGTATTCAAATCCATAAACATTTCCTGGCATCCTATTAGATCAAACTCGGTTGTGTCTGTAGGTCTTTTAGCTCTACTGCATCGCATTTAGGAAGTAGCTGCGCTTTTGATTCTGGCCCTCGAGACATTCTTTTTTATTATTAAAATTATAAAAAACAATCTAAAATAAACAAACGTATTGAACTGGGTGGTCAGTCCGCAAGCTTAAACTTGCGTGCTTAGATTTTTCTAACTGCTCTTTTATTTTTTAAACTCTTTCTTTGTCCCTTATTATATAGTTTTCACTTAAACATTCTTCAAAACTATCTTTATCCTTAGTGTTAAAATAATACAACCGATTTTAACTGCGATCGAAAGTCTTTTAAGACGAAATGTATTTCAGATTTAAGAGCCACACAGAAACTAAGGCGTGGCGGCCACTAAAGGCTAGCTTTGACATAGCTTTTCTTTTTTTAACAATGTCTCGTTCAGCTGAACAGTCATCAATAAATAAACATTTGTTTCAGGTCCTCAATTAGTCTATAGTAAGGGTTCTAAACAGTCGCTCGTTTGTCGCTAGGATCACTAGAAATATATTTCGTCTGTCCAAATAAACTTCCTTCTTTGTAAGATTGTTGTGCTTAAGGGTTGTGCAGAATAAAAACAAGGTGCTCGTAATGAAACCTGTATTTTGTTTGTAACAAATCACGTACGAAGACATTTTTCCCCACACCCAGTAATCCGCAGATAAGAGAACAGTGCGGATCTTTTGGCAGAAACTTCAAGATATCCTCTGTTTTATTAGAATATTTCTTCGCATTTTAATAAGCCACGTCTTTTAGCCTGTTTTCTTCAAGGTTTAACTGAGCATCACAAACCATAAAAACTTTGCATTTTTATTGGGGCGTTTCCCGTCTGCTTTCTTGTGAATCATTATTTTATACCATCTTGCCCTACTCTTTCTCCACTTCCAAACAATCGGTTGTAAAATGTAGATCTAAACCCAGCACACCCCATATTTAGTTATTAAGTAGTCTTTGAGTCTTACATCATAAAGGCGAAGTTTTTTACATACACGATCAACTGCAGGACCCCGTGGCCTACCTCCAGCGAATAACTTTCTATTTCATCAAAGTGTTGGAGAGGTAAAAGCCCCCGCCCCGAATACAACTGATCAGACTTGCCATTTATTGCACAGTCAACCTTCTAAAATTTTGGATTATAAAACGTTTCTGTTTTCTCTAGGGAAAAGGAGTTGTTCCTTCAGTAAACAAGAACAAAATTCCTTTTAAAGACTTCAGAGACTGATTAGATTTTATGTTCCAAAGAGTGTCTCGTTTGTTTCTATTTTCTGTAGTGGAGTGTAAACTCTTTCATAAAAAATAACTGTTTTATTTTATATTGGGTTAAGTTTGTTCTACCCAGTTCGGGGCTAGTAACAACTTCACATTAAAGAAAAAATGTCGCTAACTGTGTATTTAGCTAAAGGGTCTTCAGACAGAACAACAGAATCGCTGGGGCCCTAAATGTCAGTTATAAGTAAGTTTTTCTTTTAGTGCGCCTTGGTAATATGGCCATATGCGTTTTTAACAGTTCAAAATCTACGGGGATGCAGAATCTTGTTGCCAAATGCTTCTGCTACTGCCTCATCTTTAACATCATTCTTTGCATCCTCCGCTTTAAGCCTGTGTTTGAGACCGTTTGGCTTTGTATTCCTGATAAACTTTCTCTTTTCTTTCTTTTTTTAGGCAGCCATAGATCAGAATAGAGAAAAAAAGGGTCTGCCTCGCTTAGTAAAAAGACTTCTCTTCCCCCCAGGTTGATTACCATATGTTTAACGAGCCCTGCCCAAATTAGCAACAAACAGTGCATTAGGATCTCCCGATGTAATATTTTTTTGAATGATAGTTTAGCAGTGCTGGCATTAAAAACATCACCAGCGCCAAGATCAGGGAATTTAAAACTATTAAAGCTTGTCCAGGCTGAATTGTTGATGGGGTAATTACCCTAATTACAGTCTGCCTTATACCTTTTACGCCATGGGGCTCCTTCTCTTTTCTGTATGGATCGAGGTCACAACCGTATGAGTTCATTTTTTTTAAAACAAAAAAAGAAAATAAATAAAAAATATGGATGAAAATTTTTCCCGATTGATCCTGTTGAAGAAGATGAAACAGAACTGGGCCCTTCATTGCAAGAAGAGCTTGAAGGAGCAGCAGCGGTCAAGGAGTAGTATTAAGTCAAATACGATTGTAGATAGAATTGAATCATTATATAGCCATATGGGGGAGAGCAGCCAGAAGCACTTAGGGTTTCTGATTTTTCAACAGTAAAAATAATCATTTGTATGTAAGAACCGGTAAAGGAAAGAGTGTGCGGCTGTACGGACGAAAATTCTTTGGTTAGAAGATAAATCATTTCTTCTCATACCAAGTATAAAGTGGAGTGTTACCAGTGACATCTTCATTACATTGGCCGGGTGTTGACCAGTGTGCTATTTGTGTCATCCCCGGGTGCGCTACGTTGTGCATTTCGCTCCATCCTCCCAAAATTTCTCTTCATTTTTTTTTCTTTTAAAGTTTTCTTTTTCTGTTCTTTTATCGTTTTCACGTGGTTCATCAGCTGTGTCAGGTGACACAGGTGAGTTGTGTTTTTTTTTCTTACCTGTTGCCATCTTGGTTAGGCTAGTGGTTTTGGGCACTCATTGACGGACCGTCGAGTCGGAAGGGTCTCCATCTCTGCTGGGTGGGCCCACATTTCTTCATCCACTTCAGTGTGGATTTTGTGTGGAAGAGTCTTTCACCCTTCATCGGGTTGGGAAGTAATCCCCTGGACACCGGGGATCCCTGTCCTGCCCAGCTAGAAGAACATCTTGGGTCGTCCCTCACTGGAGTCCCTTTGTGGAGGACCGGCACGGTTACGGCTGCCACCCTTCGTCGGACTGGGGAGCGAACCGTTTCTCACCTCGCCCACCGCCATTTTGGTAATCATATGGTCGTTTTTGATAGTTTTTGGGTTTTCTAACCTTTCAGCGGTTTGAGAGGTTTTTTTTCTGCCTTCACGTGCTGTTGGCTCAGGCACACCTTTTCTGTGTGTAACTGCTCCAAAGGAGGAGGGCAGGTATGGAAATGGCATCGAGATATGCGTCTTTTTGTAGAATTGTAGAAACGCATTATCTTTAATTGTGTTTTTGGTCCTTAGCGGCTAGCGATTCTGTTACTTTGGACTAAGTTGAAAATCGCTTACTATAAGATATCCCTTCATTTTGGTCAATGGAAGCCGTGTTTGTTGTTTTCTGATTACACAGGTTGAGTCGATGCTTATTTCGCTCAATATGTGATTTGGGCCGGAAAGATATCAGAAATGTTAGTTTCATTTTCCTTGTTGCTTCACAGACACGAGACGGATCGAGGAACGCATGAGCGTCCGAACGGATAAACATTTAGACCGCGGAGTGTGGAATCCCTGCCGTATCGCCCCACATGTGGTTCCGTTCTCGTTGTGTCCTTGTCTTATATGTTTGTGTGACAGACGTGTGGATGAATCCTAATTGATTTTATTCATTGGAGATTTGTTGACTAAGGGAATTATCCTTAGTTCAGGTCAAATAAAAGGAAAAGGGAAAGAAGTAATTCTAGTTTATTTGCCCTTTTGTAGTGACAAAGACATTGTTGACCTTATTACGGCATTGTGACCCTTCGCACTGACGCACTGCCGGACCCACCATGTTGCCACACACTGACAAGGACTATAGGGAGATGACTTCTCATCTGGAGACTGATCTCCGCCTTAGGGCGGGATTTGTTTTGCCTGTTTTTCCTAAGCTGTAGCTCCGGTCTTTGGCTGCTGGAAGACCGGCCTCCACGGACCCTGCAGTCAGCATCCTGCATCCAGGCACCAGTCGCTGTTCCAACTTGCGGACTGGAGGTGAACCTCATCTCCTTTACTGGGACACCTGCTTCACCTCGGACTGGAAGACAAGCCCACCACGAGCGTTACCACTTTACAGGATCCACCTCCTTCTACGAACCTCCTCGGTTATGGATGGATTCGAGAGTTGAGTGCCCCATGTTGTGTGGTGTGGGTGTGGGTCTGGCGTGTGTGTGCGTGGGTTTAAAGCCAGTCACTGATTCGTTTTGGTTGTTTTTTTGTGTGTGTTTTTTTTGTGTTTTGTTTAACTCTAGTTGATTAGGTCCCGTTTGATGCAGTATTGTTTCTAATACTGTCTTTCTTCTGTTACTTTGCTGAATGTTTTTGTAATGGTTTAGTGGGTTAGGTTGGGACAGTAGCGGGATCCCGAGATATTGGAGGGTTTTGTGGTCTGTTCAATTTACTTTGTCCCCTAAGTCAGTTAGTTCTGAATAGTGCCTTTCTCTTCTATGCCCCATTTTTTTTTCATTCTTTCTTTTCCTCTCTCGGCTATCTTTTCTCTTCTTTGTTATGACCCATACCCGTCTGGAGTGCTAGTGTGAGTGAGTGATTGTAATGTGAGTAAAAATATTGTCAAAACTTCTTCCTCTTGTGGTCTGGTGGTGTGAGGGATAGAGTGATCGCTCCGTTTCTGCCACTGCACATTACCTGTATAAGAACCCCCCCCCCCCCTGTCAGGTGTACTCGCACGTGACAGCGGCTTACTGCAAAACCAGACCCAACCCAGTTTTTAAGCAGGGCCACAATTCTTAGAGATCTTCCTGTTGTTGACCAAAGGCAATTAAACTTTATTGACGATTTAAGGCCTGAAGCTGTTAGTCTTTTACAAAACTTGGGGCAAGAGTTGCCAACACAATCTGAAATACAAAACATACCTCTTCAAAAATTAAATCGAACAGCAGATGAACTAATAGCAGAAATTGAAACGAGTTTTAATGAGGAGACACAATTAAAAACAATTGACGATTCTCCATTGCCTATGCGTGAAATCCTGGGGCTTAATGAGGCTCTACGGACAATAAGGGGTGAACTAACAAACAATTTAGCAAAACTTGGTGAGTTGGATAGAGAGATAGAAGAAGAAAAAAATAAACTAGCTGATGCAGATGATAACAATTTAGGTCGAGAAGAAAAGGTTATAATACAGCAGAAAATACAAGATTTAATGCTACAGCGGGCGGCCAGGTTAGAAGTGCTGTCTACTAACAGAGCGCAGCTAGCATCACAAACAAGCAGAATAAGAGAAACTATAAACAGAATACTTTATGAAAACACTACGCTAGCTGAAAGAATAAGAACTCTGTTCAGGGAACAGGGGATTACAATAGTTAGTATATTAACAGCTGTTGGGTTTGCTATCTCTACACTCGTTTATGCTTTAACCGGCAGTGTGCCAACAGGGCCAGTAACGCCTCCAACACCTCAACCTGGTAAAAGTTGGATTAGAAAACAATTGCATCATCTAGCAAACTTATTAAAGAATTTAGCTGCCAAAGCGCTTGATGCTCTGCCTGGCATAATAGGCAGTGTTGTTAGTTGGGTTTTGTCTACTATAGGCAAAGTTGCTTGTTATATGGCCGACCATCTGTGGACGTTAGGAGTGCTAGCTGCTGGATTAATGTTTAGTGAAATAAAGTATGGCTAATCCAGTAAAGGTTTAAAATACAACAAGGGCTCTCTTTTCGCTAGTGTGACTGTCAGTGTGAGGTACATTAACGGGTGGTGTGCTTTCTGGGCTGCTTTCTGGCTGTGGGGCGCTTATAACTGGATCGCTTTCTTCAGGGCTAGGTACTTTCTTTAAAATGGATGGGGCTGGCCTTGTGTTTAAGCCTTGATTGTGCCCTAAGTTTTGGTCGTCTCCAGCTATGAGGATTTCATTGTTATAATTCTGTATCATGAAAATCTGTAGTATAAGGTCAGAGGGTAGCATGTATAATCCATGGCCTACAACAAAGTCAACCTTTGACCTAGCATGTGTAAGAACGTTTTGATACCTTTGTATGCTGGCAGCCAAATCAACAGCAGAGTTAATAGCATCTTCTAAATTGGCTAGAAATTGTTTTCTGGCATCAAAGCCTGTAGATTGATCCACGATGCTAGACTTGGTCTGTGCTTGCGCTCCTAATAGGCACCAAACATATGTCCGTATGGCGTCATTAAGCCTTTGCACTCCTGGCATTGTTAGGCCTTCACTTTCATCTAAGATAAATGTTGCTCAAGCATTAGGGTTTTTTGTTCAATTGACCCTAATCGGACTTGTTTGTTTGGTTGAAAAGAGGTGTGGCCAGGCCAGTAGTCATAAGCATATTGTCTTTTTGTACCCCACAAATACAATGTGCCTAGCCCATGATTGCGGTCTAACTTTTGTCTAAAGTCAGTTGAAGGATTAATGTTAAATTCATTGCAGATTCTTTCATATGCATTAATGTCCATTGGGCTTGTAAATGGATTAAACGCGTTGTCGCTGGGGAGGACTACTTGTAGTTCAGTTAGTATTCGTCTGTACTGGTAATAAACATGAAAGTTATATACTGACCTTACTAAAAGATTAGGATGGTTTAAATGGTTTGCATATGAAACACCGCAGCCAGTAGTTGCGCAGTAAACAGCAAAATTTAACTGATTCTGGTAAAACGTCATAGGGCGGGATGACCATGCTGATGGCTCTCTGTCACTCTTTATTGGCGGATTTAAATATCTAGTTAGTGGTTTACAAGTCTGACTTGGAAGCCATATGATTCGTCTACTGCAATGGTTAGTAAACTGAAGTTCAAAGATTTGGGGTTATAAAACGCCCCTACATTGTACGTGCACTTTCGTTATATTTAAAAGGTTCCATTTTTTTAAAATGGTTTTTAAAATAGTTATAAAAAGATGTACATCTATATAACCAAGCAAAACGAGCGTGTGTTCTTAACGCACGAAATTGACAATAGGCGCGGGAGTTATAGGGTTGCTCTTAAAGAAATTGGCTTTAAAGTAAAATGTATTAACATATCTGAAAAAGATAAGAATAATTGGGTGGATGTTAAGGATGAACAAGGCAAACTATTAAAACATTTAAAAATACCCGATGGTTATTACAACTCTTGCTCTTTAAGAGAAGTATTTAGCGGATTTGGCGAATTTAGCATCAAGTTAAAAATTAATGAGGCAAATCTTATAATTACAATAAATTTTCCAGAACTTAAAGAAAAAGGGAGTATGTTTTTTCTAGAAACCTTGCTCGAATTTTGGGCTTTTATAATAGGGGTGAAACATATAGCTTCCCCACACACGGCCTTGTAGAATGGGGCATTTATGAGTATTTAGGTAATAGACCAGCCGATTTTCTCGTAAACCCAATTTTGTATGTCAATTTACAACAGTTAAAAACATATGTTAATTTGTTTAATGGCTATCCATCTACAGTTCTGCGAGCACTGCCATCAATTAAGGTAGGGTTTGCGATTATCAGTTATATAGTTTTGATGGAAATAGTCAATTTAAAGAATTAGTTGAGGGGTCTATAAATTCATTGGATGTAAAAATAACTAATCAAGCCGGAAAGCCAGTTAATTGTTATGGTTTATTAATACTGCTTGAGGTAGAAGATAATTTTAGAAAAGTAGTAAGGACTCAGTCCCGCGGACATTAATAGCGGGAGAGAATGTAAATATGTTTGTTCACGATCGCCCTATCATATCTAGCACGTAAGCCCCGTTTTAATGTACTGATTACGTCGATTTTTATAGGTTTTGAGGTGTTAATTTTGTTTGTAAAACAGGTGTTGATTTTGGCCAAAACTGACATGAGACGGACGTGATTTGTATGTGAAAAGGGGGGTTTTCGTGCAAAATAAGATGGGCGGTCTTAAAGGAACATATTTACATTCTCTGATTCGTCTACTGCAATGGTTAGTAAACTGAAGTCTAAAGATTTGGAGTTATAAAACGCTCCTACATCGTAAGCGGCACTTTCGTTATATTTAAAAGGTTCCATTTTTTAAAATAGTTTTTTAAATAGTTATAAAAAAAAAGATGCACATCTATATAAACCAACAAAACAAAAGTGTGTTCTTAACGCACCCAATTAACAATAGGCGCGGTGATTATAGGATTGCCCTTAAAGAAATTGGTTTTAAAGTAAAATGGGTTAACATATCTGAAAGAGCTAAGAATAACTGGGTAGATGTTAAGGACAAACAAGGCAATCTATTAAAACATTTATAAATACCCGATGGCTACTACAACTTTTGTTCTTTAAGAGAAGTATTTAGCAATTTTAACATTAAGTTAAAAATTAATGAGGCAAATCTTATAATTACTATAAATTTTCCAGAACTTGAAGAAAGGGAGTACGTTTTTCCTAGAAGCCTTGCTCGAATTTTAGGCTTTTATGACAGTGGTGAAACATATCATATTAAAACACATATGCACTTAAAAAGCGGGCTTTATGAGTATGTAGGCAGTAGACCAGCCGATTTTCTCATGTACCCGATGTTGTATGTCTATTTAGAAGAGTTAAAAACAGACCGCAATTTATTTATGGGGCAGCCCTCTACAGTTCCACGAGCACTGCCAGAAATTAAGGCGGGTAGAGAACGTAGAAATACCAATCCTGGGCCACTTCCGCCCTCAACCAGTTTCGGGCGAAAGTAACCCAGGATTGGTATTTCTACGTTCTCTGACAAGTAAGACTTCAATAACCAAAAAATAACGATTATCTACAAACATACATACTGTGTAGGATTGTCCGTTTTCAATACTAATTTACTAAACTTTTCAGATTTCAGTTTTTGCTTAATCCTGTGTTTTTCTTGGTCATTTTCAATAACATCATTTTCACGCAAACATTCATCAAATTCATCTCTGTCTTTCATGTGAAATAGAACTACAGTCTTTAATTGTTCTCTAAAGTCTTTTAAAACTGAGTTATATTTCTGACATAAAATCCACACACTTATCCCAGCATGTCTTCCACTGAAAGCTAGTTTTGACAAAGTGTTTCTTTTTTTAACTATGTCTCTTTCTGCCGAACAGTCATCTATAATAAATAGCGTCTGCGTTCCCTCAAACAATCTATAAAAGTGTTCTAAACATTCACTCAGTTTATTGCTGGGATCAACTAAAAATATGTTATCATCAGTCCATATAAACCTTCTATCATGATATGCTTTGTTCCATTTAAGTGTTGGGCAGAAAATCACAATATGATCAAAATTATAGCGATAAACTGTTTGTAATAGGTCTAGGACAAATATTGTTTTTCCACAACCAGTTTGTCCACAAATTAATGAACAATGAGGGGTTTTTGCCATAAAGTTTAACTGCTCCATAGTTTTATAACAGAACTTAATCTAATCCAGTTATTGTTTTTATCATGCTCTCTGTCAAAACTTGTTCAGTATAATAAAATCCTATAAGGCCTAAATGTGTAAGATTAATCCAATTCAGTGCTGTAAGATTGTTTCTATTTAGACTAATATTGATTTTGTTGCTTGTTGTTATGACCTTAATATCCTCGCCATTGTGAAGAACGACGACAGCAACTTTAAGTTTTTCAACGTCTAAGTTTTGCCAGCTAATTAGAATTCCTTTTAAAAGGACGTCACTAACGCCCACAGCCCCATTCCTCGCCTCATCTTTTAAGACAGAAATTTCAAATATCATTGTGAACGTGTCTCCTAATTTCATTTGTGGAAAGAACTGTAATTTTGTAGAAGCGTCCTTTAAAAGCGTTTCTTTTCTGTGGAGGATGTACTGTTTATTCTCATACGGCGTTATTTCAATCTCTTTCCGACTATTGTCATCTGGCATAAGACTTACATGTAAAGGGCCAGAGTTGAATGCTTTTCTGAAACTTTTTTGACGGTCAAAAAATGTAAATGTGCTTATGAATTCAAATTTTATATCCCATTCTAAATATGGTTCCAAGTGCCATTTAAGGTCAGGTTTTCGAACTATTTTATATTCATACTGGCCAACATTATTTGCTTCTAGATTGCGCAGTTGCTCTAGTTTAGGAAACTTTTTGTTGTCGCCAACCTCTTTGCGTTTATAATCACCATCTTTAGTGTACTCAAAACCATACAAAGCGCCTATCTCACCATTCTGTTCAAAGTCTGCAACGTCTGCAAGGTCTTTTATTTCTAAAGTTATACACCTCACAGGCGCTAATGTTACTCCCGATTCTTCTGGCCCCCGCGACATTATTTTTTAGTACAACTTATTATTTTATTTCCAAAACAATGTGTAGGTTATCACATTTTACAACTTTCCCCGTTTTGTCTTTGATTGTTATATTAAATGATCCAACCCTCCCACAAACTAATCTTTTAAACTGTAAATTAGGGAATTGTATAATTTCATAATCACAATATGCAGCTTTCCCTGATGGAAGAGCTCTTAAAACAGTTGAGGGCCTTCCATCATATAAGTTTTCATCAGTGCTTAGCTCGTCCAAATGAACATAGAGTAATGAATGTAATGCAAGATCGAGCGGATTTTCTCCCTCATAAGTAGTTTTGTTTGCTGCAACTCTAAAACTATGAACGGGCTGATTGGCAGTTGTAAAGCCTAACATTTTAGCTAGTTCGACATCAAAAACGTAATGTACTACTTCTTCAGGCTTGAATGTTAACATTGTTTTCAGATTTGCATTGTTAAGTTTGAGAGTAATGTCGAAGTTACTTAATGCTTCTTTTAGTGAGCAAAACCCGTAATAACCATCAGGTATTGTTAACTGGCTAATTTTGGTCCCTGCTTTGGTAACTTTTAGAATCTTGTTATTCTTCCTGGATTCAGTTATATTAAACCATACGACTTTGTAGAATATTTCATGGAGCGCGACCATTTTGGTTCCGCAATCGTTCTTAACAGCATGTTCTAAAAACGAAGGACGGTCTTGAGTTGTTATTGTTACAAACATTTTTTAAACGAAATAAAATGATGTGCATTCAAATATAATGATGCAAAATATTCTGTTGGGCCGCACTACAATCTTAAAATATAGCAACTGACACCCTTGACATTGCTGTGACCCAGACTAACACTTTTCATAAAAGGTGAGTACTCCATTGGACAAATATCTTAACCCCCCTGTTAAAAAAGACTACATCGCGAAAGTGTGGTTTAGTCATCCGATGCAGTTTTATCAGAACCAGTTAACTTTGCTGTGTTTTGCGCATCAACTGGGTGTGGAGTGTCGTATGCTGATCATTTAAATCATCTGATCCTTTGGTGAGGTCAGTGTACAGATTTCATTTTTATTACACCTTCAGACGTATTTGACTGAACTGCAAGCGCCATTACCAAATGACATCCGTTTAATCCATTCAGCAACCGAATAGACATGAAGGCTTTTGAAAGGATCTGTAACGAATTTAATATTAACATCAAGACAGACTTTAGACAAAAGTTGGATCTTATTCATGGTTAGGCACCCCTTATTTTGGGGGCGTTCACAGAAAGTATAAACTATGACTGGAATCCTCCTTACACATCTTTTTCTTCAGGCACAACTGTTCACTCGGGTCCATAGAGCAAGAGCATAAACAGCATGGACAACATATATCTTAGACACTTCTAAGGGCCTAACTAAAGCAGGAATAGAACGAATAAACGACTCTGTTCGTACTTACGTTTGGTGTTTGCTAGGTTCGCAAGCACAAACGAGGTCGAGCATAAACGATCCTTCTACTGGCTTTGATGCACAAAAACAATACTTAGCAAATTTAGAGGACGCCATTAATTCTACAGTTGATTTACCTTCAAGTATAAAAAGGTACCAAAATGTTTTACATACGCAAGATCGAAAGTAGACTTTGCTGTTGGCACTGGTTTATACATGCTGCCTTCTGACTCAGACTCAGATAGGTACAATAATAAACTACAATAATGAAATCCTTGTGGCAGGCAATGAACAGAAGGTCGGGAAAAACGAAATAAATTCTGAGCCAGTATATATTGCAAGCAGTAAAAAACAAGATGACCCCCCAAGATAAGTCTATCCAATCCCCGTGGCCCAAAGCCCAAAGGCCCGTTGAAGACCCGGACTCTGTTCGCGATGGCCATGAATATGAAAAGACAGCGCTTGTTCTTGGATTAACTGGCCTAGGATTACTTGGTCTTTATCTTACTAAAAATTAACCCAACTATAAAGAGAGCTAATGCCATAAGTGCTCGGCCATAAAGCCAACTACTTTGCTTGCAGTAGACAAAAGCAGCTAACGATACTCCCTAATATCCCTGGTAAAGAGTCTATAGCTTTACCAGCTAATTTTTTTTAATAAATTCGCAAGATGATCAAGCTGTTTTTTTACCCATGATTTATCAGGTGGAGGCGATGGTGTCGGAGGCACTGGACTTTGACCTCCACCGCCGCCTGTAATAGCCAACACCAGTGTACTTATTGCAAATCCTAAGGCCGTTATAACGCTTGCTAATGTGACTCCTTGCTCTCTAAACAGTGCTCTTATTCTTTCTGCTAGTGTTGTGTCTTCATATAAAATTCTTTGGATAGTTTCTTTTTATTCTGCTCACTTGAGTTTGCAATTGTTCTCGGTTAGTAGACAAAACTTCTAGTCTTGCTGATCTCTCTTGTTCAAGATCTTTTAGTCTTTGGGTTATTCTTTCTTTAATATCATGTCCTAAGTTGGCGTCATCAGCCTCAACGAGTTTTTCTTTTTCTTTTTTATATGCTCATCTAGTTCACTAGTTTGCTAAATTGTTTGTTAATTCGCCTTTGATGCTTCTCAAAGCATGATCAAGGGCCGCTATTTCTCGCATGGGTAGCGGTGGGTCGTGTATAGTTTTTAATGCTGTTTCTTCTGAAAAACTGGGTTTTTGCTTCTATTACATTTATTAATTCACCCGCTGATTGATTTAATTCTTTAAGTTCCATGTTTTGCATTTGGTTATCTGTTGGAAGTTCTTGCAGTGTGTTTTGAAGTTTAGCAACTGCATCCTTATCTAATTTTGGTTTTAGCAATGCCAAGGCGATTTTGTACGCTCACAGGGAGTTATGTCTAATCGAACCCACGGCTAAAAACTTTGAGGGGTCTGGTTTAGTTGTAAGCCGAACAAGTTGTCCTTCATTCGTTTTTTCAAAAAATGGTCATCTTTTACTTCAAAATCATTTGGATCTATAAATTCCGGAGGTTCTGGCCTAAACTTTGGTAAAATGATCTGACCTTACTTTCTGTTAATTCACGCCGTAATGAGAGCATTGAGCGATGCCGTGTCAAAGGGATCATTTCACTCATGTCGTCTCCACGATCAAAACATCATAATCTTCTTCACCTTCAATGCCTGCCATGTTTTTAAATAATTAACTTTTTATTTTGCTTCATAAAAATGTCACAAGCCATATGGTTCAATTCTTGACCCGCATAGAAAACTGAAAAGAGCCCTTTGGCGTGAGGGAAATAAGCGGAATATTACTGTTCCAAATAATCCATCTACTATTGATGCGGATCAATTCTACGGTCAAATTTCCAGACCTAGGAGCGGTGATTTGATGTGCGAGCTCTGCGCGTCTTACTTTCAAAATAGCACTCGCTTCACAACAGACACAAGCAGGACAGTTGTCCAGAATTTGGCGGCAATCGTAAGAAATTTCCTATAAAACTTGAGGGGCAAGAAAATATTTTCTTTACAAATGAAGAACATATTTTTAACCTATTCTGATCTATGCAACCAGAATGAAAGGATGGATCTTGCGTTCAAGGAATCGAAATGAAGAAATCCCTAAACTTAGAATAGGCCGCCTCAGTCCGCCGCAGATGATAAAAGCAGCAAAAAGTCTCTAGCTCTAAATTTTTGCGTATGAAAATCGCTTTTTCAATTCCCTTAGAATTTGGAGTGTTTAAAAGCGCTGCGCCATAAACCTTCAAGAGCAAATAAAAGACAGATTGCATATGAACAAACTTTTAATGAATACAAACGTGTTATCAGATCATCAGACTCACGGATCAAAGTACAGCATTTCTGAACATCTCCGTTGAGTTTGACGTTGTTAGCAACCCTAAATTAGCAAGGCTGAATTGAGCAACAAAATCATCAAATTAGCAATATATTACGCTCGAAAGAGTGAATCATCAAACAACATATCCCAGAATGAAGGGCAGACGCTATATGGAATTTTAGCTTAGGAGTCGCAGCAAGATCGACTACAGTATTTTAGTGCTGTGGCGAAGATGGAAGAACCGTTCAAAAAGCAAGTGAAAAGTTTTAATCTCAAATAACGAAAGTGCAATGTACAATTGATGGTGTCCTAACCAAATCACGCTAATCGGGCTTAGAACTTTATCATCATTTTGACGAAATAATAAAATTGTTGGGGTGGAAAGGGGTAGAGTCTAACAGTCAGACCTTGGTCTAAAGATTTACATCTTTCACATGTTAGGCTTGATGATTATTTAAACAACAAAATACGGTTTATGATTGAACTAAGGTCCAACAGAGGATAATCAGTTGCATGGAAGCGGGAGAACTGTGAGAGAGCGTAATAACATTCAAATTGATAAATAAGAAGAAGCCGATAAAACCCGCTTAATGTACATTTGTTTTTTTAATAAAATGATGCGCAGCTGAATATTGAAAGATAACAGAAAAAAAATATACAATACTAAATTATTTTTATTTTAAAAAAAGCAATGTCTGTTCAGTTTTAACCAAATGTGCCTACAGATGTCGCCGAGAAAGAGAGAAAGTGAAACCCCCTGCATAAAAACCTTTAGATTAACAACCATTACACAAATGCAACAAAAACAAGAGCAGGACCTTTCAAAACATACAGCAAAACCAAACAAACGAAGGTATTCTGCTGTCTTTAATGCTGTTACCTATGTTAATACTGGAGCATCGACTATAAGTGCTCTATCAGCAGGAACTAACGAGTGTTGGTCTCTTAGCAACCTGCGTAGGTGCACCGGGCGCTTACCTCTAGGCGGTTTGTCTTAGCTCTTGGCCTGTGTTCTTAGCTGTAGGGTGCCTGCCAGCAAAAAAATAAAAACTAAACTCCCAAAGCACACAGCTAGGTTCAACTATAACAGCTAAACTAAATTCCTTCAAGCTGATTATAAATAATGCGCTAGCTGACTCAAAACATCACGGATTGAAGAATTTAATACGTTTACAGGCCGATTTTGGATGACTACAAAAGAACAAAATTTGATCTTCAAAGAAAAGGCAGGACAAGTTTTTCTAACAGCCAGACCCCGAGCAGATAAAAAAGGAATGCATAAAAAAGTAAACGAGACATTAAACTCTGTTCTAAACAGCTCACATAAACAACGCCCCAAAGGGTGTTTATACTTTAGTTTGATTAGTCCAGAGCACAAAAGACCGTTGATATTGATTCTGATTAAGCCTTGTATTTTTTAAATTTAAATAAATATGTTGGCTGTAGGAAAAGAAAGACAGCATGGCTAATATAAATGTAAGGCCCAGATGAATTGTTTGAAAGGAATGCTCCGAGAAAGAGCGTTTGTCAAGAGCCACTGATGATATTGATTTAGAAGTAATTAAACCCATGAAACGTTCGGGCAAGCGTTGTTACAAGCATTCTTTCTCAAGTCCAAGTAAACTAACAATAGACCGCCGCCAGTTAAAGTAATGTTAGCTGTTTATTTAATCGACCTATATTACAATAAATGAAAAAAAAGCTAGAAGTCTGGGTCACAACTAAACAACAGACTATACTTTCTCATAACGACATAACACCCTGTTGGCAGACGAACTGCTTACACATTTTGACGCTGCCGCTGAGAATGCTAAAAGAGAGGCTCTGGTTGGTCAGAGGGCGGAAGTCTTAGAGATTAGATTAAAACAGGCCAAGTATGCACCGATTGTAGCAAGGCTTACATTCCGCTACCCAGAGAGTTGGTTTTAAAGAGAGCAGTTTTAAACAATAAAAAATTCAGACAACAAATGTACCATTGGTGCGTTTTCTTGCAAGGCTGCCTCCATGACCGCAACCACGCAGAGAGAGTGACCTAACTATCGCAATACACCCAAAGATCTTAACTTCAATGGAATACCTTTCCTGTTAGTGTAGACAAATTGATCAGTTTGAAAACAAAAACAAACCAATAACTGTCAATATCTACACATGGGAATGAGAAACAATCTACAGCGATTAAGTGTCCAAGAACATCCAACGATTGGCGAGCCAGACAAAAAATCAGTGTGACTTAACTACTAATGTTTTCACCACGGGGCTGCCACATTTTCACATTGATACGAACAATGAGTAAACTAATGCAGTCATACTTCAAAAGATGGGCACAACAGAATTCTGCCGAAAATGTTTAAACCAGAATGCCATGTCTTTCAAGCTGCAAGCGAACATAAGAAACATTGTATCGCCCAGTTGACTGTAATACAGAACTAATACGCCCCCACCTGATCTAAAGGTTAGTTTTAAGAACTGGACAAAACTGCAAACCATTCCTCCATACGTATTTACGCAGACTCGAGTCGCTATTTGTTCTTATGAAGGGCCAGCGCCACAAAAACTCGAAAAACAGTCTTAATGAGATAATCATCAGATTTGTTCATTTGTCCTCCTCCTCATATTGTTAGGTCGGATGGCGCACATACAACGCCAGAATTAAATAGAGGGCCTAATGCTGCAGAATACTTCTTTAAACGCAAGCAGCAAGAGCGTAATGACTGTTCTAAAAAATCTGAATTTATCTGAAACATAAATGACGCTGAAGATCCCCAAGAAGCAGGTAAGGCTCAGCCACACATTGTTTGGATTGCGGTTTAGGCCTCTCATCAGGCGAATCCAATCCGACAGGTGGCCTGGCGCCAGCGGTTAAGCGACCATGGATCACATTAGCGGAAAGTTCAGAGAGCTCTGCACAGTAAATGCAATCTTCAAACTAAAGTTGATCCTAAGACATGGAAGCTGCCCATCTTCTTCCATAACTAGCGAGGTTCACTCACATCTTATAATGCAAGCAGTAACCAAACGCACTTCAGGGTAGCAGCATAGCACTTCACAGAAAATACATGGCTTAATCTAAATAACAGTCTTTTATATGACTCTATGCAACACATGATGGGATCATTGAGTCACTACTATGTCCTTAAAAGTCCTGCCCATAACAGAAAAATATTTGACCCAACTACTCGTCGTTAGAAAGGGCGTTTATCCTTATGAGTACAATGAAACAGTTGGGAAAAGGATGACGAAGATACACTTCCGCCTAAAGGCCGTTCTTTTCTAGTCTAGAGGAAAGGACATCAGCGACTCCGATTAACCAGCAGCTCAAGATGCTTGGTCAAAAGTTGATTGATAAAAACGATGGAAACTATCATGAATCTATTTAATGGCAGATAAAGGTTTGTTTGGCGGAATAATTTTGAAAGATTATAGGAAGGACCTGCATGAAACATTATAGCCTGGAATCCCGCGCATACATTTCGCGCCCGTGATGATTGGGATCTTTCTCTTAAAGTTTACTGGAGTACAACATGAATTTATTGTCTTACCTAACCAATGATACAGATGATTGAGAAACGATTGCGTGGAGGAATCAGTATGCGTCGCATCATTACTTAAAGCAAACAACAAATACTTGAACGACTATGATCCGAGTAAAAGGCTAACTATCTCATGTATTAGAATGGCATAAAATCTGAATGGATGGGCAATGGCGCAATCACTTTCCGTTACCAACTTAAAATGCACACAAGCGTCCCGATCCGAAAAACAATCAAATGCATAAAGTGATGAACCAGTTTTAACGCCTGAACAGCAGCGTGGTTTCAGTCTAGAAGTTGACTTAGAATATATCCTCATGAACACCATGACCTACATAATGACTACCCATTAGCAGCAGAAAGTCTAAAGATGGACCCCAAAGAGAGAGCCGCCTAAACTTGTGCCTAACTTTCCGTGGCGAAAAAAAAATATTCTGTCCTTACAGACATCCTACAATTTTATTAAGACACGGATTGAAGTTGACAGCAGTTCATCGCATAATGCTTTTGATTAAGAACAGTTCATGAAGCCCATACATCATGAAGAACACTGATCTCAGAACACAATCCACAGATGCTTCAGAGAAAAAGAAGACTTTTTCAAGTTTGATGACAACAGCTGTTTCGGAAAGACTATGGAGAAAACCGCACATGCGTAAAGATGTTAGATTGGCACCAAAGAGAACGAAGCAATTAGCTGACTTCAAAACCAAATTATCAGGACATCAGAAGATTTCATGATCAGCTTTTGGCATAATAATGAAAAAAAAAGAAAGTCAAATTCTAGACAAACCTGTAATTTAATTGGTTTTACAGTTTAGAATTATCCCAAGCTTTTGATATTAAGAGTTTCTTTATGACTACTTTTAAGCCCTCGAATCCTATCTCAGAGTACTTACACAGAAACAAATGGTTGGTGTTATAGAGACCTACTGAAGACACTATAAAGACATGAAATTGGAAGTACTAAAGGCTCGGATGGTGGGGGGGAGACATTGATTACCCCAAAGATCGCCCTTTGCATTCATTACTAACAAGAATGTTTTTAGGAAAGATGAAGATGAATTATCTGGAAAGTATCAAGGAGATTTGTTGGGTTGAAGGTAAAAAATGTACATATTTCGAGCCAGGGAGAAAATCATAAGAAAGCAAAGGGAAATCTCGCAGCTGTTTGGTGCAGCTCAAACAAATCACATGACAACTACAAAGAAGGGGCATTTGTTTAGACCAATAAGACTTTTCCATCATGACAACGTAAAACTGCGATCTAATCTACATGGAGATCAACACAACAGTTGTACCAAAAGAATCATTAGATAGAACAAACACAAAACTGGTGTTTGTTAAATCCGTAGTTTTCATATGCAATCGGTCACTGAGACCGCATAAACAGGGGTTTTTATATTTTTCATCAACTTTTATTAAAGATCAATCTAGCTTCATCCAATTCATTTAAATCTTTTCTCATGTATTGCTTGATGCTTTCGAATTTTTTATTATTTTAAGAAATTCTTTTC
This sequence comes from Conus ventricosus, assembly GCA_018398815.1. NCBI lineage: Eukaryota > Metazoa > Mollusca > Gastropoda > Neogastropoda > Conidae > Conus > Conus ventricosus. The sequence goes on along the minus strand of JAFLJL010014726.1, from coordinate 86,183 downwards.
CCAATTATGGGGGTTTGAGTTGTAGTGATCTGTGATGATTTAGCATGCAATTGATTAATCCCAGCGAACATGTTTCCCTTATAGCGAATTACACGCATGAAATGTTCCGTATCATTTTCAAGGTTCTCATCCTTTACCCTTCTTTGTTTCGTTTCTGCGCTTCCTTCTGCCTTCCATATAAAAACCAAAATATGTTTACGTAAATTAATTAAAAGCTGATAACTGTGTCTGGCGGAATTATCTGCATTCTTCTTTCACAAAAGATCTTTGAGGAGCTGTTGTTTTGTTGTGTCATTTTCTCGGTAAATATACACTGGGTGATTCATTTTTACAATTCTTTTAATTTTCATATGGTCAAGCACTACCAGAACTGGTATCGTTGCCACAGATGCGAATGTCCCCTTCTGCTTTCCCCCGGTAAAATAAAGGTACCTTACTTTTTCAACCAAACGGCAATAGTTTTGCCGCTGAAGACTCCTCCTTCAACAACATTTATTGTTTTTCTTTTGATTGCTTGTAACGGTTATAGCCCTTTAAATTCTTCATATTCATTGCGGCGCAAAAACTGAGGGCCAGTCTTCTACCCCATCCCATTCTGTGTTGCGAGAATTTCAATCAGCTCTCTGGATACTGGTAGGAGAAAAGTCGTCAGCTAAACTGTTTGTTAAAGTTTTCAACTAACCTGTGATCTGTTGAACTCCTGAATGCCTCTTTCTAATGTAACTACTCTATGTTTTAACAATAATTTGATTCACTTGGCCTTTAAATTTCTTTTCCATCATCGACTTGAATCATGCAGAGGATAAGTAAACGGACCCGTTGGTATATCAGCTGTATGGCGACAGCAACACAAAGCACCTCATTGTGTTAATGTTCCGCCATCTTGTATCTTGAAAGCTATGTCCAATGACTGTGGTGGGGGCGTACTTTAAATCTTTTTCCGGTCTAATCGTATCAGAGGGTAAATATAAAGGTTCATTGATGGGTGTCGTTCGGTATTGTATTCACAAAGGTGAGGTCTCTGTATTCGTTGGGCGCAAGGTAAATAAATTTGCAATCGGCTTGTATAGATAACCATCCTTGCTATTTGTTCACTGTACCCCTGCCGCTTGGCTTAGCTTTTGTGATTTCAGTATAAACCCTTCCAATAACCTTTGGGCGAATAATAGATTTTGTTCATTTTTATTCAGCCAATATTATGTGCAACAAAATACACGACGGTCATACCAAAGACAATAAACGCGATTTCTTGCATCTTTTGTTTTTCTGATGGATGATAAAAATCGCTGAATTTTGGTGGGGGCAATGTCTCAATCGTTTGCCTGTTACAAGATAATATTGTTTTATTGCTTGATCAACACTTTAATGTGTAAGCTGCATGCCCCTGTTTTTCAGTGTGTTATTAATAAAATCTAACTGCTCAATTCTATGCTTTTCATAGGCGTCTTGTGCTGCAGCTAGTTGCTCCATAGCTTTGTTATGTCTTTTTTCTCTCGCCGTCGTCCCGTAGTTTACTAAACGCGTAATTACTTCCGCTAAAAGCAAGCGCATTCACCACAGCGCCACCTATCATCATTACGAGTGAAGCCATTTTTTATAAATGTATTTTTTATTACATATTTATACTGTCTGGAATTATTCCTTGCTTGACTAGAAAATCTTTCGTAGCAAATGAAGCTGTAATAATAGCAATCAGTTTTGCTGAATCCTCAAAGTCTATTTTGCCAAGATCTGCTGGTTTAATTCTTAACAAGCTTTTACCAAGCATTGTGTATCCTACACTTAACCCCCCAATAACAGCAGAATGGTATACAAGGGTTAGCAACAGTTTTTTCGGTGCTCATTTTAGAAAATAAAATAATTATAATTAATAAAAAACATGAGCAGTGATGATCTACTACAGCTACAAGGCAGCCTAAACCTTCCTGAACTTATGAATGACCAAGTTAATGATCAAGCTATTATCCCCAAAAAAAGGAGAGGCTGTATTCTTTGGCAGCATGTGGGAAAACAAAACAGTTCCTCAGAACTCAATTCAGCATAGAACAGATTCAACAGATGTCTCCACAAGACATTTAAAAGTATCATAACAGGTATGAAGCGCAGCTGGGTCTAGAATGGTGAAAAGTGTGGGCAAACAGTTCTTAGTTTGACACTAAACTAGTCAGTAGATTTGCCCCCATTGATTCTGAACAAGATCTTACGTATGATTTAACGCAAGATCCAGTTTTAACAAAGTCATTAGAGTCTCTAGGATGTGATCTATACTACAGATTTGGAACATTGTTATCGCCATTAATCATGGGATAATAACTTTTAATCATATAGATTTTGTTTCCCTTCAAAATGAACGAGCTGGAAAATCATCAGAACCAGAATCAGGAAACATTGAATCAGGTGGAGAAAGTAAACCAAGCCAGAAAATCAGCAGAATCAGAAAACACTGAATCAGAGGGGGGCCAGTGAAAAGCATCCTCATCCTGGGCGTGTTAAAGCAGGAAAAAAATTTAGCAGAGTGGAACAGACAAAAAAAAATTAATGTTACAGAATATAACTCATCATGAAAACATAACACCGCCAACGCCAAAACAAGTTGATTCAATGCCAGCTATAAAAACTCCATGTGATTCTAGGCCCCAAAGGCTTCATGGAATATTGAACTTAAAACTGTGCCATTTTTGGCGCCCTTGCTGCTGTTGGGGTGGTTATTACTGTTATAAAATATATAAACAATGGCAGCCGAAACAAAAGCAATCAAAAAAATCTGAACCGCTAAATACAAAAAACAACAGCACGCCAGCACCGCCAATAACAAAAGATCATTTTGATCCTTTTTCAGATGGAATAATATTTTAAGAAATTAAATTTAAATTTTTTAATTAAAAAAGAACATGGCGTATTATAAAATGATGGTGTCAATAAATAAAGACATGGAGTCTATAAAAGACATTTCCATAGACCAGAATTGTAATCAATGCGGTTGCTTAGGATGTAAAAACTTCATTAAGATCTATGCTGACCAATTTCCACACCAAGGCGTTAAGCAAGACATCCTCAATGATGACGCGTTTTTGAGGCGTGTGTGTACTATCTTAGACATCTACTATTTAAGATAAAAACATAGATTGTATTGTTTTTTGATAATTATAAGATAACTTGAATAAGAACTTGGTTGTACTTAGAGGATGACTTAGTTATGATCTTGAAGTAACTTAATCAAGAACTTAATCAAGAACTTATTAAGAACTTGAAGTAACTTAATTAAAAACTTAATTAAGAACTTGGGGTGATTTAAATTTAAAAACTTAATTAAGAACTTGGGGGTAACTTGGGGTGGGAGTGTGTGTGGTGTACACAGAGCTTTATTATTTGTCATGTGTAACACCACTTGGTGCAAGACAGTGTTTGCGTTTTTTGTGATGCATTGGCTCTTTTGTTGCAAGTTCAAAGCAGCCCCCAAAGTGCATTTAACAAAAGCCTGATTGAATAAAACAAGACAATTGTATAAAGTACACCCCGACATCCGCCTGAAAGGCAGCCTAAAAGTTTGTAGCAGGGTGTGGAAGCAGACGTTGAAGCAAAACAGTGTAGCAGGGCGTTGAAGCAAAACACAAACGTGAAGCACAAACAATAACACAGCCGAAGCAGGCAGGCGCAAATACTAGTTGACCTATTTGAGCGCTACAGGCAGTTGCGCGACCTACTTTTTTTTAACTTCTGACCGTACATGCATGATCGTTACTATATTTAGAGCCACGTCATTTACTATATCTCTCAAACAGCTCGTTTACTGCAACCTTGGCCGCTCTAGGGGGGAGCGCTGGAAAACGGGAACGGCTTGTCACTGCAACCTTGGCCGCTCTAGGGTGGAGCGCTAGAAAAAGGCTTGCTACTGGTGACCTTGGCCCTCTAGGGTGGAGCGCTGGAAAACGGCTTGCTACTGTGACCTTGGCCGCTCTAGGGTGGAGCGTTAGTTCTCTGATCGCTTGACCTAGTTTGCTGTGCCCCTCTTTTCTCAACCGGGCTTGCAACTGGCTTTAGCAGAGTTACAGCAGTAATTGCTGTAGCCCAAGCTTTTATGGCAGCTCTAATCGCCAGTATAGTACATCCGCATTGTATATTTAAAGCATTTATATGAAGATAGTGCTAGCCACACACTACTCCTCTCCCTACTGGTAGATGTACTAAGGTCTGCCTAACCCTATCTAGTTTGTTTGCCAGAACATTCGAAAATCGCCATTCAGTTGCATAAGGGCACACTTGAAGGCAGATGAACTGTTAGAATTAGAAAAGTAGAAAAGTATACACATCTTAATGCACAGATCAGCTTGCCACATAAACACTGAATCTGTAGTTAACAATCAATCAAGTCTAATACAAACTGAAACATTTTTACTTGGAGGAACAGCAAAAATGTTTCAAATATAAGTTTTTTAGCATACTAATCAGCCGTGTTTACCTCCGCCTTAAGAAATGAACGCCATGTTTTTTAAACATGGCTTTAGCTGTCCCAAGCCAGCTCCCAACAATCAACGCGTGATGGTTTGTTTTGCTTCGGCCAACTTTCAACAATGCAGCGCCATTTATTAGATAAGGAACCATCTCATCAAACACGTATTAAAACTGGCTACATCTTTGTTTCATTTCCTTGAACCAACAACCCTTTAAGATAGTCGTTCATTTCCAAAGCAGTTTTGTTCACTTTTCGTTTTCTAGAAAAACAATCTCTCCAGTTTCACAACATGCTTCGCCTAATTCTTTCAACAAATACTCTAACATGCAGTTAAAGTAAAACTTATGGTCTCGAATAGCACAAACCTGTTCTTCAGTAACGTTTTAGCCATTTTAAAATAACACAATTAAAACACAGTGGTCACACCAGAGCGCAGTCAAAACACAACCTTCTTGTGCAATAGTCCGAGCAAACAATAGCAAACCCGTCGTGTCACGTGACAGCCTCGATGCGTGTGTTCGACGTGGCACAATCGAGAATATTCCAAAACGCAGTTTTTAAGCGGGCCGTGCGCTGTGTGAAGGAAGCCGCAAGCCGTAAATTAAGTGATCAGGTTTCAGCCCCGTGTCTGCCTGTCTGTGTACAAAGTTTGTAAGTAGAAATT
>JAFLJL010014726.1:73566-76066 GCA_018398815.1 Conus ventricosus | reverse complement strand
TGGGTTTTACTGTGTGCGTTTAGTAGACTTCCCCTCGCCCATCATGCGAGTGGCTGTTAAGATTTGACAGCAGGGTCGAGACTGTACTGACAGCGGGGTTCCAGTACCCTTCTTCCTTCCTCCTTCCTTCTTCCTTCCTCCTTCCTTCTTCCTTCCTCCTTCCTTCTTCCTTCCCTCCCTTTCTTCTCTCCTCCCAGCTACGTCCCCAACCCCCTCCCGGGGCTTCACCCGGAGTCTGGGCTGGATGGTGCCACGTGCGGGTTGAGGCCACGCTCTGGCTGAGACCACGGACTGGATGGTGCCACGTGCTGGTTGAGGCCACGCTCTGGCTGAGACCACGGACTGGATGGTGCCACGCGCTGGTCGAGGCCACGTTCTGGTCGGGACCGCGGACTGGTGGAGGAGCCCGCCGTCTTGACTGGCCGGCCCTGACCCCCGTCCAGGAACCTCCAGTAACAGCGCTACGTTTCCCCCCCCCCCGGGACGCGCTCTTCACTGCCTGCTTGTGAGTCGAGGGTGTCGGCTTTGAGCGACTCCCTGCGAGAACCGACCCGGTTCGGAGCACCTAGTGCGACAGGGTGCTCCCAGTAGGCTTGACAGAGGCAGGGGTGTGGACGCACGCCAGGGTGTTAGGAGGGATCGATGCTGGAAATGTTTCTTTATAATTGTGTATATGTTATATGTGCTGGAATGCTGTAATTGTGATTGTGTACGTCGTATGGTGAAATGTTTATTTATAATCGTGCATGTTGTGGGTGTTGGAGTGCTTGATTGTGATTGTGCATGTTGTGTGCGTTGGAGTGCTTGATTGTGATCGTGCATGGTGTGTGTGTTGGAATGTTTTTTGCTGGTGTGAATAAATGGGGTGTTGTATCGTAATCTTTATTGTGTGGTCTCTTGCGGGGCGTGTGAGGTCAGTCACTCCCTTCACTCCCACCTAGACCGATCCTGTCAGGGCAGACCTCCAGGGATCGGTCGTGACACAGACAAAAGTGCAAATACTGTCCCTTCCTCAACACTACCACGCTCACCTTTAAAGGGCCCTCATGACGCCATTTCACCACGAGGAGCAGTTTCACCTGCCAAACCAGTCATTTGGTATATGTAGTCCACTGCAGCCTGTGCGTCTTATCTACGTAGGCGAGACATAGCGTACACTGGAAGAACGCTGCAAAGAGCACAGGGACAGCATCCTCCAGAAAAGCAAACCCTGTGGCTAAGCACTGCAACACCGATCCCCACAGCATAACCCACTTCTCCATATTATCAGTGGTCTGGCGCAACAGCACTGATGACTCCTTCAAGAGAAAGAACATGGAGACACAGATCATCCACCATATCGGTACTACAACACCAGATGGCCTCAACATCAAAGACCAAATCACAGCCCCCCCCATCGTTTTCCTCATCCCCACCACCCTTTCCTCTCACTTGCATTACGACATAGCCTAATGCAGTGATGATGAAATTGTGATCTTTACGTCATTTCTTTGAAGACCCTACGAGTCCAAGTACTCAATTCCTCATCTCTCCAGTAGGTTCGAAGTGGTTTTTTCCCTACGTTGTTTTGTTATCCTACAATAATGCCAGTTGAATGCCTCTCATTAAATTTAGAAAACATCCCGAACACCGCTCTGCGTGACATGAGTTATCATCTTTTAAAATTGAAGGCAGAGGCAATCAGACTGTTGTCATTCTTAGTCTGAAAACGATTGCCGACCATTGCCCTGCCGTGCAAGCCAAAGCCACAGTGCTGTATTCAGAAGAAAACGTGCATCCCGGGTCAACAGAGACAGGAGAAGGGCCAGGAACACAGGAAACATAAGGCAAGTGAATGTGACCTGACCCCGTCTGGTCTGTTCTGTCAACCCCACCCTGTCTGTCATACAACACCGACAGAAATGACAACATCCATAGAGCTGCCTGTGCTGACACTTTCAGTCTTCTGACCACCACCCCTCAACTGTATCTTCGCCTGCACCAAGTGCACCATCTGGCAATGAACCACGCATCGACATGACACAGTGTGACATAGACTGTCAGTCAGTTAGTGTTGTTCCCTCATTAGAATTCCACATGACAGTGATGTGGACAAAGTGTTAATGGAGATTATGTAGAAGATGCTTCCGATACCAAAAGACAAAAAGACAGTCCATTAATAACGACGATACAGACTCCCAACTCAACGTGTAACCCAAGCCTTTGTCGCAGAAGCGAACATGTGTGTGATAGATAGTAGCAGTGATTGTGAAGATTCCTCTGATTTGAGTATGTCAACGACACCACGTGCCAACACTATTACAATAGGAGACGTCATGACATGGTTGGAAGAAACAAGGAACACGGAGGACTGCTTGTGTTCCTTGAAGGAGGAACTGAGAGGCTGCGTGACACGACACACAGAGGGCGAACACCCACATCTGGGCGATCCATCGTGACTGCTGCACTGTCGCATCGCAATTGTTGATGACGTTTTGAGAATGTGACTGTTGTTCATGTT
>JAFLJL010014726.1:63566-68566 GCA_018398815.1 Conus ventricosus | reverse complement strand
CCGGTTGGTGCCTGTCGGTTAAAGCAAAACGAGGTAGAGATAGAAAAACCCAACACCCCTTTTAATTTTAACAACTTTTAATCCCCTCTTCTCAAAAAAGAATCCTTATTCTTTCTGCCAGTTTAGTGTTTTCATAAAGGGTTTCTCTTTTTTAGTTTTTTTGAATCGGGTTGTTTTTTGATTGTAATTTCCTCTGAAATAAAAAATCGCTTTTTAAATCCCCTTCCCTTTTGCCCATTAACTCCTTTATTTCTCCCTGTTTTCTACCTTTTTCTTCTTGCCCAAAATTTGGTTATCACCCTAGCTTTTTTTTTTTTCTTCTTCATCTTCCTCAAGCACTAATTTCTGCTGGGGTTGCCTTATTTTCTTCTTTTATTCGTAAAACACCGGGAAGGCCCCATGTCGCGTTTTGGGCCCAATGGAAAATCGAAATTTGGGTTTTCTAAGGGTTTTTCTGACGGGGGTCTCCCCCTCAAAAACTCGTCTCAATTTCTTTTTATTTTTTTCATTTTCCTTTGGACCTAAACCCAAAAAGATCTTTTTTTCTTTTCAGATCGCGTTGTCAACCTTTGCACAGGTTTTTTAAAACGACAAACAGGGGCAACCAAAAATCCCAAAAAAGGGCTAAATTTCCTTTTGTCGCAACGGGGAGTTTTCCAAAAATTTTTTGGCTTGGTTTTAAAAAACGGGTTGAGTCGATTTTTTTTAGAAAACCAGCATAAGGTCCCCTTTCCCGGTTCTAAAAACCCAAATTTTTATTTTTTAATCTATCTAAAAATTTGGGAAAAACCCTAAGCGTTTCCCGGGTTGCCCGACCCAAAAGGCTATTGGATTCAATTTTTCTAGCAATCGTATTTAACGAATCCATTTTTTTTACCACGGGCCGCTTTTTTCCAAACTCTTCTTGCAATAAAGGGCCTCAATTGTTTTTTCACTTCTTCTTCTTCAGAAGGACGGACACTTCATAATCTTCATCTTAAACCATATTTTTTATTTATAAATTTTTTTTTTGTTTTAAAAAAAAATGAACTCAAACCCGGGTTGACCTCGATCCATACAGAAAAGAGAAGGAACCCCATGGCGTAAAAGGCATAAGGCCGACTGGAATTAGGGGAAAACCCAAAACAACAGTTCAACCCAGACCCCAACTTTAATAGTCAAGTTTCCCCCCGAACTTTGGGGCTGGCGATGTTATAATGGGCCCGGCCTTCTAAAATATCATTCAAAAAAAGTATTAAATCGCCCGACCCTAATGCACGTTGTTGCTAATTTGGGCAGGCCCCTCTTTAAAAATATGGGAACAAACTGGAGGGGAGAGAAAATCTTTTTACTAAGTGAGGCCGACTTTTTTTCCCCCAAATTTTGATCTATTTGGCTGCCAAAAAAAAAAAAAGAGAAAGTTTATCAGGGAATACAAAGGCTCCCAAAAGCCCCCAACACAGGCTTTAAAGCGGGGATGCAAAGGATGATGGCAAGATGAGGCAGTAGCAAAAGCATTTGGGAACAGATTCTTCATCCCCCCCAGATTTTGACTGTAAAGAAAGCATAGGGCCCAAACCCCAAAAAGGGGCAAATAAAAGAAAAACTTTCTTTTGAACGACATTTAATCCTGGGTTCTGTTGATTTGTCTGAAAAACCTGAAGCAAAAAACCCCAGTAGCGACTTTTCCTTGGGGGTTTGATGTTATTACTAACCCGGGCGGGGCCGAACAACTTAAAAAATGGGATAAAAAAATAAAAAGAATTTTATTTTGAAAGAGTTCTGCCCACCCAAAAACAGAAAATAAAACAAGCGAGACACTCCCTGGAACCCCTACTTTTTAAAAACAGGGCCCTGAAGTCCTTTTAAAAAAAAAATTTTTTTCTGTTTTCTGAAGGGGCAACTCCTTTTTTAAGAATCAAAAACGTTTTTTAATCCAAAAATTTGGGGAAGGTTTTACGGTTTCCAAAAATGGCAAGCGATCCCGTTTGATTTGGGCCGCGGACTTTTACCTCACCAAAACTTTGGAAATTTTAAAAATTGTTCGCTGGAGGGGGCAAAGAATTCCTAAAAAGCTGAAACTTGGAGAAAAAAAATCGCCCTTTATGAAAAAAAAACTCAAGACAAATTAAAAACCAAATATGGGCGTTGGGTGGTTTTTGAAACTACATTTTTACAACAATTGGGTTTTGGGAATGGAGAAGGGTAACAAGATGGGATAAAAAAAATTTTTCACAAGAAAGCAAAACCGGGGACGCCCCCAAATTTTAAACCCTGTTTTTTTTGGTTTTGGGGGATCTTTAGGTTTTTTAAAATTTAAGAAAAAAAGGCAAAAAAAACGTGGGTTATTAAAAAGCAGAAAAATAACCTATTAAAACAGAGGATATTTGAAGTTTTTTGGGCCCAAAAAATCCGCACGGGTTTTTCCCTTAAAACTGCCCGGATTTCAGGGGGTGGGAAACCTGGGCTTCGTACTTTATTTGGTTTCAAAAAATATACAGGTTTTATTTCGACACATTGGGTTTTATTCTGCACAACCCCTTAAGCAAAAACCCAAATTACAAAAAAAGGAAGTTTAAATTTTGGGAAGACAAGAAATATTTTCTAGTTGAAACCTAGCACAAACTTAGGCGACGTTTTGAACATTCCCATAGACATTTAGGGGAAATGGGGAAAAACTGGGATTATTGAACTGTTCAGCTGAGGGGAACAAATTTTTAAAAAAAAAAGTCGTCAAAGCTACCTTTGGGGGCCCACGCATTAGTTTCCCTTTTGGCTTTTTAAATCAAAAATACAATGCTGTCTTAAAAAACTTTTAAAACCCCATTAAAATATTTTAAATTTTACCCTAAGGACAAAGAAAGTTTTGAAGAATTTTAAGGGAAAATTATATAATAAGGGACAAAGATAGCAAAAAAAAATAAAAGGCAGGTTTAAAAAAACTAAGCACGCTAACATTCTTAAAGGGCTGACCCCCATTCAATACGTTTTTTTTTATTAATTTTTTAAAATTAAAAAAAAAAGCTCGAGGGCCAGAATAAAAAGGGGCCGCCACTCCTTAAAAGCACTGCAGTAGAGCTAAAAAACCTACAGACAAAACTGAGTTTGATTTAATGGGAGTGCCAGGAAATGTTTTTGGATTGAGTACACGGATGATGGGGTTTACAAACGAACAGAAATTGAAGACAAAAAACGACAGCAATATCCTACCCTAGAAGAATAAGAAATCTAGAAACAACTGATTACGGCAAATATGAATACATGCTTTATAGACAAGACAATAACTGGGCCTTGCGTCCTGAAATTAACTGGGATTTTAAATTTGACTTGTGAAGCCGCAATGTATACTTTGATAAAAACACAATTTTATAAAAGCTTTGAATGCAGGTCCCTTTCTTGCTAGTCTTGTCCCAGGAACACAATAGAAAAAGCAGATTGTAATAGATAATATAAGCGTGAATATGTGCTAAGCAGAAAGAAGTCCTTAGCTGAAGTGGGGGATGACACAGTAACCCTAGAATTTATCCCAAAACCGACAATGCCCAACACTGCTACTTTGATTTTTGTTTTATTAATTACTCCTGGGGATCTAATTCTAGTTTGCCAGAACATGTGTTAGCAAGAGGATAGAATTATCGTCTGAAAACTTGGATGGCCCTCTTAGGCTTGTTATTGCTGTTACTAAAAACGGGATGAAATAAACACGTTCTTATCATCTGACAAGGTTACTGTGAATGTTGATAAAGACAAACTAACAGTACTCGACTTTAGTTTCATTAAGTTTGTTGATTTTATTGGGTTTTAATCTGTTGGTGAAGTGTTGCCAGAAGGATTAATAAGAAGATATGTACAAGATTAATTTAAAAAAATAATCTTAATTAAAAAAATGGAGGTTCAACATTTAGTTAGAGCAAATAACTGAACTTCAAAAGGAAATAGAAAGCGACTTGGATAAGTATAGGGTTACTAGAAAGAAATATGCTAAAGCTTTAAATACTCTTTCTTATGTAATTACTGGCTCATCAGCTGTAGTTAGCGTAAGTGTTGGGTCTAGTGTTGCTCTTTTAGCCACTGGGGCTGGGCGCCAACCTCTTTAGCATTAGGTGGCCTTGGTTTAGGTTTAGGCGCCATGTCTATGATTGTAAGTGCTGTTTTAAAAAAAATAACTCCTAAATTACAAAAGCACACTGCCATTGTTGCCCTAGCATCAGCAAAACTTTGTTCATTAAGATTAAGAATAAGAAAATCATTACAGTATGAAAACATTACAGACGAAGAATTTCAGAAGCTTATGGCCGATGGTGAGGATTACAGACGGCAAAAAATTGAAATTCAAAAGGAGTGGAGAAAGACTTTTATTTCACAACAGGTAGACACTGATGCAATTAAACAGAACATTGAAAAACAAACACATGATCAGTTAAGCCCAAAATAGCCCAAAAAAATAATTTAACCAAAAAAAAAATGCATTTTTAAATGCATTTTATTTTACACAAGAAAGTGAGCAACAAGATAGACTGAGGTCATGCCAACCGCAATAAAACTATCTCTGCAGTCTTCTGTTCCTCAGATGGTTCATAAAAGTCAGAAAGTTCTGGTGGTGGCGATGTTAGAAACTTCTTTCCTGTCACTAAGTAATACTCATTCATTGCGTCATCAACGTCTGTAAATGTGTGCTCTGCATGTCCCTGTTCTCTTAACTTTTTATTAATAAAGTCTAAGTGAGTAATTCGGCTTTTCTCATAAGCGTCTCTTGCCTTGGCTAAATCTTCCATTGCCTTGTTATGACGTTCTCTCTCTTCATCGGACCGCAATTTACTAAACATATAATTGCTTCCAGAAAAGGCCAAAGCATTAACAATAGCTCCTCCCACCATCAGAACCAATCCAGACATCTTTTTATAAATCAATATTTCTAGATTAATCTTTCTATGCATTAATTTTCTGCATAATCCCCTGTGTAACAAGAAAGTCTTTTGACGCAATCCCTGCAGTAATTACAACTATTTAACCTAACATTG
>JAFLJL010014726.1:61311-63466 GCA_018398815.1 Conus ventricosus | reverse complement strand
AACAACCCCGTTAAAAATTTGGGTTTTGGGGGTTCTTCGCAACAAAAAACAAAAACCCCAAAAATAAAAGAAGGTTAGTTCCGGGGCTTGAAACAGGCCCCCCCCCCACCCTCACCCTGGTTAGTCGTCATTCCCGACCCACGCCCCCCCCCCCCCCCCCCCCCACCCCGAACCACAACTCCCTGGGCAACAGCTGCTGTGACAGACAAAAGTGCAAATACTGTCCCTTCCTCAACACTACCACGCTCACCTTTAAAGGCCCTCATGACGCCTTTTCACCACAGGAGCAGTTTCACCTGCCAAACCAGTCATTTGGTATATGTAGTCCACTGCAGCCTGTGCGGTCTTATCTACGTAGGCGAGACATAGCGTACACTGGAAGAACGCTGCAAAGAGCACAGGACAGCATCCTCCAGAAAAGCAAACCCCTGTGGCTAAGCACTGCAACACCGATCCCCACAGCATAACCCACTTCTCCATATTATCAGTGGTCTGGCGCAGCAGCACTGGTGACTCCTTCAAGAGAAAGAACATGGAGACACAGCATCATCCACCATCTCGGTACTACAGCACCAGATGGCCTCAACATCAAAGAACCAAATCACAGCCCCCCCCCCCCCCCCCATCGTTTTCCTCATCCCCCACCACCCTTCCCTCTCACATGCATTACGACATAGCCTAATGCAGTGATGATGATATTGTGATCTTTACGTCATTGCTTTGAAGACCCTACGAGTCCAAGTACTCAATTCCTCATCTCTCCAGTGGTTCGAAGTTTTTTTTTTCCTCCGTTGTTTTGTTATCCTACAATAATGCCAGTTGAAGGTCTCCCATTAAATTTAGAAACATCCCGAACACCGCTCTGCGTGACATGAGTTATCATCTTTAAAATTGAAGGCAGAGCAATCAGACTGTTGTCATTCTATCTGAAAACGATTGCCGACCATTGCCCTTCCGTGCAAGCCAAAGCTCACAGTGCTGTATTCAGAAGAAAACGTGCATCCCGGGTCAACAGAGACAGGAAAGGGCCCAGGAACACAGGAAACATAAGGCAGTGAATGTGACCTGACCCCGTCTGGTCTGTTCCTGTCAACCCCACCCTGTCTGTCATACAACACTGACAGAAATGACAACATCCATGGAGCTGCCTGTGCTGACATCTTCAGTCTTCTGACCACCACCCCTCAACTGTATCTTCCCCTGCACCAAGTGCACCATCTGGCAATGAACCACGCATCGACATGACACAGTGTGACATAGACTGTCAGTCAGTTAGTGTTGTTCCCTCATTAGAATTCCACAATGACAGTGATGTGGACAAAGTGTTAATGGAGATTATGTAAAGATGCTTCCGATACCAAAAGACAAAAAGACAGTCCATTAATAACTACGACACAGACTCCCAACTCAACGTGTAACCCAAGCCTTTGTCGCAGAAGCGAACATGTGTATGATAGATAGTAGCATTGATTGTGAAGATTCCTCTGATTTGAGTATGTCAACGACACCACGTGCCAACAATATTACAATTGAGACGTCATGACACGGTTTGGAAGAAACAAGGAAAACGGATGACTGCTTGTGTTCCTTGAAGGAGGAACTGAGAGGCTGCGTGACACGACACACAGAGGGCGAAAAACCGACATCTGGGCGATCCATCGTGACTGCTGCACTGTCGCATCGCAATTGTTGATGAACGTTTTGAGAATGTGACTGTTGTTAATGTTCGGTGTTGATAACTGAATTCGATGCATTTCCGTGATCTGGATTCCTCGTCACGATGATCCTTCCTGTTATGTATTATTGGTCATGTTTATCTATGATTTTTGTTTATACACAGTCCTTTACCCCTCCCCCCTTCCCCACCCTTGTGAATGGGCTCTGTAAAGCTTATCACAATAAACCATTCATTCATTCATTCATTCTCTCTCTCTCTCTCTCTCTCTCTCTCTCTCTCTCTCTCTCTCTCTCTCTCCTCTCTCTCTCTCTCTCTCTCTCCCCCTCTCCTATTCTGGGTATATGCTCACCCACCCCCTTTTTTTCCTCCCTCCCCTCTCCCTGTCTCGACCCCTGCAATCACCTGTTCGAACTTTGGTTGACTGGTCGTTCTGTCTGTCTCTTTTTCCCCCCCTCCCCCTCCCTCACCTCCCCCTCT
>JAFLJL010014726.1:53811-58811 GCA_018398815.1 Conus ventricosus | reverse complement strand
CCCCCCTCCTAGGCAGTTAATCTGGTACTAGCCCAAAACAGTCCCCTAGAGAGTTAAACTGGATCTGCCCCAAAGCCGCCCCCCACCTGGGAGTAAATCTGCCACCGGCCCAAAACAACCCACCAAAGAGTCAAATTGGACCTAGCCCAGAACAGCCCCAGAAACATTTTGCAGTGAACATCATAACATGAAGCTACAAGTGAAAGCTTATATGGGGAGTTAATCTGGCACCTGCCCAGAACAGACCGCCCTCCCCCGAATTAATTGACCTAGTCGGGAACTGCCTCCTTCTTGCGGAGTTAATCTGCACTGGCCAAGAAGAGCTCCCCCCCCCTCCCCACCTCCCTTGAGAGTTAAACTGAACCTGGCCCATAACAGCACCTCCTCCCACCCCCTCCCAAAGAGGGTACTTCTGGGACCGGCCCAGGGTACTCCCCGAAAGATGATTCAGACTACATTTCAATGTTGATTCAGGTAGAATGTCACTGTATGTGACACAGCATGAAAGAAAAGATTGTGGCGATGCAGTCCATGGGGAAAAAGCGCAGAATGACTTCAAGACAAATGAGAGGACGAGGGAAAGGACGAAAGTCTGAATCAAAAAAGAAAGGAGAGAGAAAAGTGAGACTGAAACAAAAAAAGGATTGAAGGTATGTTGAACAGAAAAAAAAAGAAAAAAGTAGAAATTTGGACTGAAAGAAGGATCGAAGGAAAAGAAAGAAGAAAAGATGAACTTAAAGAAAAAGAAAGAAAACAAAGCAAAGCCGTAAGAGAAGGAAAGAGAGAAAGAAGAAAGGAAAGAAAGTGTGACTAAAACAAAAGAAAACCAAAGGGACAGTAGGACTGACTGAAGAAATGAAGGACTGAAGAAAAGCAGAACTGAAAGAAGAAAAGAAGGACTGAAAGAAGAAAAGCAGAACTGAAAGAAGAAAAGAAGGACTGAAAGAAGAAAAGCAGAACTGAAAGAAGAAAAGAAGGAACTGAAAGAAGAAAAGCAAACTGAAAGAAGAAAAGCAGAACTGAAAGAAGAAAAGCAGAACTGAAAGAAGAAAAGAAGGACTGAAAGAAGAAAAGCAGAACGAAAGAAGAAAAGAAGGACTGAAAAGAAGAAAAACAGGACTGAAAGAAGAAAAGAAGGACTGAAAGAAGAAAAGCAGAACTGAAGTTAGAAAAAAAAAGAATGTACGAAGAAACGTGGGTCTGAAGAAGCGAAGGAAGGAAGAAAGAAAAGAACGGGGAAAAACAGAGGAGAGAAAGAATGAAAAAAAACTTTGGAAGGAAAGCTGGACTGCAAAAGAAAGGGAAAAAACGATTCATGAAACAAGTAAATTCAGACTGAAAAGTTTAGGAACAAAATTATTACGGAAGGGAAGGAAGGAGGGAGGGAACGAACGAACGAACCAACGAACGAAGGGAAGGAGGGAGGGAGGGAGAAGAGAAGTAAGGTTGAGAGATGTAAGGAAAACACTGAAGGAGTGAAGGAATTGAAGAAAGAGAGATTGAAAGAAGGAAGCTAACAAAGCAGAACTGAAGAATGGAAGGAAGGAAGGAAGGAAGGCAGGACTGTATGTTAGAAAGAAGGAAAGAAAAAATAGGACTGTAGAAAAGAAAGGGAAAAGAAGGACTGAAAGGGGAAAGAAGGACTGAAAGGGGAAAGAAGGACTGAAAGGGGAAAAAGGACTGAAATGGGAAAAGAAGGACTGAAAGAGGAAAGAAGGACTGAAATGGGAAAGAAGGACTGAAAGGAGAAAGAAGGACTGAAAGGGGAAGAAGGACTGAAATGGGAAAAGAAGGACGAAAGAGGAAAGAAGGTCTGAAAGGGAAAAGGACTGAAAGGGAAAGAAGGACTGAAAGGGGAAAAGAAGGACTGAAAGGGAAAGAAGGAACTGAAAGGGAAAAGAAGGACTGATAGGGGAAAGAAGGACTGAAAGGGAAAAGAAGGACTGAAAGGGGAAAGAAGGACTGAAAGTGGAAAGAAGGACTGGAATGGGGGAAAGAAGGACTGAAATGGGGAAAGAAGGACTGAAAGTGGAAAGAAGGACTGAAAGTGGAAAGGACTGAAAGGGGAAAAGAAGGACTGAAAGGGAAAAGAAGGACTGAAAGGGGAAAGAAGGACTGAAAGGGGAAAAGAAGGACTAAAAGGGAAGAAGGACTGAAAGAAGACTGAAAGTGGAAAGGACTGAAAGGAGAAAAGAAGGACTGAAAGGGAAAAGAAGGACTGAAGGAAAGACAGTAAAAAGAAGGACTGAAAGGCAGAAAAGAAGGAAGAAAGAAAGGAAGGACTGAAGGAAAGACAGTAAAAAGAAGGAAGAGGAGAAAAGAAGAAGACAGAAAGGAAGTAGGACGCTGGGAGGAAGGAGGGTAGACATGGACACAAAAATAAAGAAGTCAGGGAGGAAACGCTGACCACAGCACGCCGAAGAAGACACGACGGACTGCGTGCAGCAGACAAACAGACACATTAGGCTGACTAAGACCATGAGAAGAAGCCCCACACGCACGCAGCCACGGAAGAAGAATGCGACCCCAAGGACCCATGTCCGTTGGCCCCTCCCTCAGACGGTGGGTGATCCAGTGTGACTGGGGTAAGTCAAGGACACGAAGGAGACGGCATCGTATTATGTCCCTTGGTCACGGGCGTCTTCAGGGTGGCTTCTTCGTCTTGTGCATTTCTGTCTGTTTGTTGTCCGTGTGTGCGTGTTGTCTGCTTGTTGTTTCTTTCTCTTTGTTTTAATGTGCGTGTCTACCTCTCTCAGATTCGTCTCTGTCTACTTCAGCCTGCCTGCTGTTCATTTTGACTGTTTCTTCTTCTTGCCTCTCACAGTTAATTTGCTGCGCCACACGCGCATTCAAGAGAGACAGACAGACAGACAGACAGACAGACAGATACAGAGAAGAGCATGATCTGTCTCTGCGGATTTATGTTAAGGGGGTAGGGGGATGTGAATATACATACACTTTCCCACGCACATATATACACACTGATTATGCCTGTGTTTAACCAAGCGAACCCTGTCTTCTATTCTATCTCATGTTGTCTGTCTTGTGCACGTGCTTTGTGATCTTGCCATCCCAGTCGTCCTCCCAATGTTCGCTGTTCTCTCTCCATCCCTCCACAAGGAAATCACCCTGGATGCTTTGTGAAATCCTCCCTCATGACTCTGCTCGCTCTCTCTCTTCTCTCTCTCTCTCTTCTTCCTCTCTCTCTCCCTTCTCCTCTTTCTCTTCTCTCTCTCTCTCTCTTCTCTCTTCTCTCTTCTCTCTCTCTCTCTTGTGCATACGTACCTGCATGTCTGTCTATTGGTCTGTCTGTCTCTCTGTCTCTTTCTATCTCCTCTACCTCTCTATGTCTATGTCTCTCTCTGACTCTATGTCCTGTCTGTCTGTCGCTTTCTTTCTTTCTTTCTTTTTTTTTTCTTTCTTTTCTTTCTTCTCTTTCTCTTTTCTTTTCTTTTCTTTTTTCTTTTTTACTCTGTCTGTCTGTCGCTTTCTTTCTTTTCTTTCTTTCTTTCTTTCTCGCTCTGTCTGTCTGTCGCTTTCTTTCTTCTTTCTTTCTCACTCTGTCCTGTCTGTTGCTTTCGTTTTTCTTTCTTTCTTTCTTTCTCCTCTGTCTGTCTGTCGCTTTCTTTCTTTCTTTCTTTCTTTTCTCTCACTCTGTCTGTCTGTCGCTTTCTTTCTTCTTCTTTCTTTCTTTCTTTTTCTTTCTTCTTTCTTTCTTTCTCACTCTGTCTTCCTGTCGCTTTCCTTTCTTTCTTTCTTTCTTCTTTCTTTCTTTTCTTTCTTTCTTTCTCACTCTGTCTGTCTGTCGCTTTCTTCTTTCTTTCTTTCTTTCTTTCTTTCTTTTCTTCTTTCTTTCTTTCTTTCTCTTCTTTCTTTTTCTCTCTGTCTTTCTTTCTTTCTTTCTTTCTTTCTTTTCTTTCTTTCTTTCTTTCTTTCTCACTCTGTCTGTCTGTCGCTTCTTTCTTTCTTTTTCTTTCTTTTCTTTCTTTCTTTCTTTCTGTCGCTCAGTCTCCCTCCTCACCCCCCTTGCCTCTCATGATTTACCCACCACAACCTCCCCACCATTCTCAGCCAGCCAACCACTTCCATTTGTCATCTTCATCTGTTCTGACCATAGGATGGTACATGAACATTCGTCCTCTCTCTCTCTCTCTCTCTCCCTCCTCTCCTCTCTCTCTCTCTCTCCTGGTTTCTTCTTTTTGTGCTGTCCCATCTTCTGTGCCACCTCAGAGGTATTGCACGCGCGCCGCTCATTCTGACACCCTATCCACAGCCACAGCCACACCCACACCACTCATTCCGACACCCCATCCACAGTCACACCCACACCGCTCATTCCAACGCCCCATCCACAGTCACACACCCACACCACTCATTCCGACACCCCATCCACACCCACACCCACACCACTCATTCCGACACCCCCATCCACAGCCACACCCACACCACTCATTCCGACACCCCATCCACACCCACACCACTCATTCCGACACCCCATCCACAGCCACACCACTCATTCCGACACCCCACCACAGCCACACCCACACCACTCATTCCGACACCCCATCCACAGTCACACCCACACCACGCATTCCGACACCCCATCCACAGTCACACCCACACCACTCATTCCGACACCCCATCCACAGCCACACCCACACCACTCATTCCGACACCCCATCCACACCACACCCTCACCACTCATTCCGATACCCCCATCCATAGCCACACCACTCATTCCGACACCCCATCCACACCCACACCACTCATTCCGACACCCCATCCACAGCCACACCACTCATTCCGACACCCCATCCACACCCACACCACTCATTTCGACACCCCATCCATAGCCACACCCACACCACTCATTCCGACACCCCATCCATAGCCACACCCACACCACCACTCATTCCGACACCCCATCCACACACACACCACTCATTCCGACACCCCATCCACACCCACACCACTCATTCCGACACCCCATCCACACCCAC
>JAFLJL010014726.1:26493-36802 GCA_018398815.1 Conus ventricosus | reverse complement strand
ATCAGTCCTATTCCTTTCTTTCTTGCTTTTTTCCCCTTTCAGTCTTCTTTCCCTTTCATCCTTCTTTCAGTCCTTCTTTTCCCCTCTCAGTCCTTCTTTCCCTTTCAGTCCTTTTTTCCCTTCAGTCCTTTTTCCCTTTCGGTCTTCTTTTCCCTTTCAGTCCTTCTTTCCCCTTTCGGTCCTTCTTTTCCCTTTCAGTCCTTCTTTCCCCTTTCATCCTTCTTTCCCCATTTCAATCCTTCTTTTCCCCATTTCAGTCCTTTCACTTTCAGTCCTTCTTTCCCCTTTCAGTCCTTCCTTTCCCTTTCAGTCGTTCTTTCCCTTTCAGTCCTTCTTTTCCCCTTTTGGTCCTTTCCACTTTCAGTCCTTCTTTCCACTTTCAGTCCTTCTTTCCCCATTTCAGTCCTTCTTTCCCCCATTTCAGTCCTTCTTTCCCCTTCCAGTCCTCTTTCCACTTTCAGTCCTTCTTTCCCCTTTCAGTCCTTCTTTTCCCATTTCAGTCCTTCTTCCCCTTTCAGTCCTTCTTCCCCTTTCAGTCTTTTCCCTTTCAGTCCTTCTTTCTCCTTTCAGTCCTTCTTTCCCCTTTCAGTCCTTCTTTTCCCTTCAGTCCTTCTTTCCCCTTTCAGTCCTTTTCCCCTTTCAGTCCTTCTTTCTCCTTTCAGTCCTTCATTCCTTCTTCCCCTTTCAGTCCTTCTTCCCCTTTCAGTCCTTTTCCCCTTTCAGTCCTTCTTCCCCTTTCAGTCCTTCTTTTCCCTTTTAGTCCTTCTTCCCCTTTCAGTCCTTCTTCCCCTTTCCCAGTCCTTCTTTTCCCATTTCAGTCCTTCTTCCCCTTTCAGTCTTTCTTCTCCGTTCAGTCCTTCTTTCCCATTTCAGTCCTTCTTTCCTCTTTCAGTCCTTCTTTTCCCATTTCATTTCCCTTCCCATTTCAGTCCTTCTTTCCCCTTTCAGTCCTTCTTTCCCCTTTCAGTCCTTCTTTTTCCCTTTCTTTTCTACAGTCCTATTTTTTTCTTTCCTTCTTTCTAACATACAGTCCTGCCTTCCTTCCTTCCTTCCATTCTTCAGTTCTGCTTTGTTAGCTTCCTTCTTTCAATCTCTCTTTCTTCAATTCCTTCACTCCTTCAGTGTTTTCCTTACATCTCTCAACCTTACTTCTCTTCCTCTCTCCCTCCCTCCCTCCCTCCCTCCCTCCCTCCCTTCGTTCGTTGGTTCGTTCGTTCGTTCCCTCCCTCCTTCCTTCCCTTCCTCCCTCCCTCCTTCCCTCCTCCTTCCTTCCCTTCCGTAATAATTTTGTTCCTAACCTTTTCAGTTTGAATTTACTTGTTTCCATGAATCGTTTTTTCCCCTTTCTTTTGCAGTCCAGCTTTCCTTCCAAAAATTTTTCATTCTTTCTTTCCTCTGTTTTTTCCCGTTCTTTTATTTCTTCCTTCCTTCGCTTCTTCAGACCCACGTTTCTTCGTACATTCTTCTTTTTCTTTTCTTTCTAACTTCAGTTCTGCTTTTCTTCTTTCAGTCCTTCTTTTCTTCTTTCAGTTCTGCTTTTCTTCTTTCAGTCTGGTTTTCTTCTTTCAGTTCTGTTTTTCTTCTTTCAGTTCTGTTTTTTCTTCTTTCAGTTCTGTTTTTCTTCTTTCAGTTCTGCTTTTTTTCTTTTAGTTCTGCTTTTCTTCTTTACAGTCCTGATTTTTCTTCTTTCAGTACTTCTTTTCCTCTTTCAGTTCTGTTTTTTCTTCTTTCAGTCCTGCTTTTCTTCTTTCAGTTCTGTTTTTTCTTCTTTCAGTTCTGTTTTTTCTTCTTTCAGTCCTTCTTTTCTTCTTTCAGTTCTGTTTTTTCTTCTTTCAGTTCTGCGTTTTTCTTCTTTCAGTTCTGTTTTTTTCTTCTTTCGTTCTATTTTTTTCTTTCAGTTCTGTTTTTTCTTCTTTCAGTTCTGTTTTTCTTCTTTCAGTTCTGTTTTTTCTTCTTTCAGTCCTGTTTTTCTTTTCAGTCCTGCTTTTTTCTTTCAGTTCTGGTTTTCTTCAGTCCTTCATTTCTTCGTCAGTCCTACTGTCCCTTCTGGTTTTTTTTTTGTTTTAGTTCATACTTTCTTTCCTTTCTTCTTTCTCTCTTTCCTTCCTTTCTTACGGCTTTTCTTTGTTTTCTTTCTTTCTTCTTTAAGTTTATCTTTTCTTCTCTTTTCTCCTTCGATCCCTTTTTTCAGTCCAATTTCTACCTTTTTTTTTCTTTTTTTTTCTGTTCAACATACCTTCATTCCTTTTTTTTGGTTTCAGTCTCATTTTCTCTTTCCTTCTGTTTTGATTCAGACTTCGTCCTTTCCCTCGTCCTCTCTTTGTCTTGAAGTCATCTGCGCTTTTTCCCCATGGATGCATCGCCCATTTTTTCCTTCATGCTGTGTCCATACAGTGACATTCTACTTGAATCAACATTGAAATGTATTGAATCATCTTTCGGGGGAGTACCCTGGCCGGTCCAGAAGTACCCTCTTGGGGGGGGGGGGGGGGGGAAGGAGGTGCTGTTATGGGCCAGGTCCAGTTTAACTCTCCAAGGGAGGTGGGGAGGGGGGGGGGAGCTCTTTCTTGGCCAGTGCCAGATTTAACTCCGCAAGAAGGAGGCAGTTCCCGACCAGGTCCAATTTAATTCGGGGGAGGGCGGTCTGTTCTGGGCAGGTGCCAGATTAACTCCCCATATAAGCTTTCACTTGTGCTTCATGTTATGATGTTCACTGCAAAATGTTTCTGGGCTGTTCTGGGCTAGGTCAATTTAACTCTCTTGGTGGGTTGTTTTGGGCCGGTGGCAGATTTACTCCCCAGGTGGGGGGCGGCTTTGGGGCAAATCCAGTTTAACTCTCTAGGGGACTGTTTTGGGCTAGTACCAGATTAACGGCCTAGGAGGGGGCTGTTCTGGGCCAGGTCCAGTTTAACCCTCTAGGGGGGCTGTTCTGGGCTAGTACTAGATTACCTCCTCAGGAAGGAGGCTGCTTTTGCCAAGTCCAGTTTAACTCTTTAGGGGCCTGTTTAGTGGCAGGTCCAATTCAACTCTTTAGGAGGGACCGTTCCGGGCCGGTGCTAGATTAACTCCCCAGGAGGATGTGGGATGTTCTGGACCAGGTCCAGTTTAACTCTTTATACAGGGGGCTGTTTTGGGCTTTGTAATTCTCCGGGGGATGAGGGGGGGGGGGTTTTGTTCTGGGCAGGTGCAAGATTAACTCTCCAGTCGAGCGCTTATTGACCATTTCTTCATTATTTGAGTTAGAGGGGAGGGGTTGGGGGGGGGGGGGGGGGGGCTATTCTGGGCCTGCGCCAGTCTAACTCCCAGGGGGGCCTTTCTAGGCCTGTCCTGGAATGACTCTCAACTTGCGACAGTTTAACTCCCAGGAAGTCATTTTGATGTCAAAGTTTGGGCCCAGAAGAACTCCCGGGAGTTAGTTTGGAACAGCACCAGTTTCACTCTCCAAGGGCTGATCTGGCACTGCCCAAATGAACTCCTGGGAGTTAGTTTAGAGTCAACATTTTTAGGTTCAAACCAACTCCCCGGAATTATTCTGAGACAGGTTGGGGTTCATTCTGGAACAGGCCTATAAACAGAAAGAAGAGATGGGGGGCCGTTCTCGACCTGTTGGGGTGGGGGTGGGGGCTGCTTTGGTGCAGACCCAGATTAACTCTGGGGCAGTGTGTGTGTGTGTGTGTGTGTGTGTGTGTGTGTGTGTGTGTGTGTGTGTGTGTGTGGTGTGTGTGTGTGTGTGTGTGTGTGTTGTGTGTGTGTGTGTGTGTGTGTGTGTGTGTGTGTGTGTGTGTGTGTGTGTGTGTGGTGTGTGTGTGTGTGTGTGTGTGTGTGTGTGTGTGTGTGTTGTGTGTGTGTGTGTGTGTGTGTGTGTGTGTGTAGGAAGGAATTCTGTTTTTACGTCTCGTCACACATATAGGTGATTGCAGACGTCTAAATAACATAGGTTTACAATTTAGACTATTATCATAAAAGAAAAGAGGACGATGTGGTTACATAGAACAAAATAAAGGATAGATGAATTGTAGGACAGTAACTATGAAAAATTAGAGAAAAATAACTAAAACTATTCTAACTTACGATTGTGATTATAAAATGTTCCTTAATGGACTTCTCAAAAGGATACTCGTTAATTTAACAAGAGAAACAACTGGCAACGAATCTAAAAGTCAAACACATTAACATGTCCAGTGTCAGCACTTGGTATAAACACCATTCAAAAAGGGTTTCGTTAGTTCACAATCAAAAATCACATGTTGAACTGAAAGATCCCCACGACATACGCACTTAACAGTCTGGCAATACTTGGTTCGTAGGGAATTACATAAAAGTCTAAAAGTCAGGCTTGAAACCGGTCGGCTAATCGACACAAAGTTTGACAGAGTTTGCTGACGAGGTTTTGATGAGGAACTGTATTGACTCAAGAATCCCTCTCGATTATATGACTAATTTCCTTGTATGACAAAGGACATCAACCTTAATACTACCAAATATATTCTTTGCTACCCTTTTTGCTGCTCTATCTGCTTGATCATTAAAAACGAAGGAGGTGTGCGATGGAACCCAAGAAAATACAACATTAGTACCTTTCATGTAAAGACAGTGCAACATGTATTTAATCTCAAATAATATTCCTCTCTCTGTGTATTTTCAAAACAATGCAAACTTTTTAATACTGACTGTGAATCAACACAAAACAGGATATTAAATATTGAGACTGGCAAGGAAATTAAATAATTTAATGCCATCAGGACAGCAACTAGTTCAGCTGTAAATATGGAATGACCCTTACCTAAATAATATGATTTTTCGGCTTTGAATCTGGAATTACAAGCCAGATCCCGCACTACATCATCAAGAACTGAGCCGTCAGTGTATACTTTTTAAATGTCAGTAAACCTTTCTTCCATGTCAATTTTGACAGATGCTTGCTAACACATGCGGCGAAATCGCTTTATTTAGATCAGAAGATAAAATGTTAACTGTGTGTGTGTGTGTGTGTGTAGTGTGTGTGTGTGGTGTGTGTGTGTGTGTGCGTGCGTGCGCGAGCGCGCGTTTGCGTAGTGTGTGCGCGCATGCGTATGTGTGTGTGTGTGTGTGAGTGTGTGTGTGTGTGTGTGTGTGTGTGTGTGTGTGTGTGTGTGTGTGTGTGTGTGTGTGGTGTGTGCGTGCGCGTGTATGTGTGAATGCGTATGCGTGTGTGTGTGTGTGTGTGTGTGTGTGTGTGTGTGTGTTTGTGTCTGCGTGTGTTCTTCCACTACTGAAAGAGAATTCAAATGAATCTGACCTCAGGCTAATGGAGAAAGTGTTCTCGGCCGCGATCTTGAATTCGGATTGTAAACATGTTTAAGATCAACAAAAACTTAAAACACTCTGACTCTTATACATAAACATTTTGAGAGAGAGAGAGAGAGAGAGAGAGAGAGGAGAGAGAGAGAGAGAGAGAGAGAGAGAGAGAGAGAGAGAGAGAGAGAGAGAGGGAGAGAGAGGAGAGAGAGGAGAGAGAGAGAGAATGCAGGAAAAGCAGCACCGTTATTTAACATTCTCTATTGAAAAGAAATCTTTCGAATATGAAATTTTACATTACGTTTAATAGTTCTCATGGGGAAAAAGAATCTGCATCATCTTTAATACTCTAAAAGCCACATTTTGTTATTTTGAAAACAGTCAAGATTCTAATCTTATCCATCATTTTTTCCGTGGTCGATTTCCAGTGACATAGGTTGGATTACACTTACATAAATGATACTCCACGAAACGTTCATAAATGACACTCCCACGTAAGAGAACTATAAAATGCGATTCTGGCTCATCCGCTCTCAACCAGTTTCGAGCGGATGACGCCAGAATCGGCATTTTATAGTTCTCTGACAAGTAAGACTTCAACAATGAATTAAAAATGATAAATCATCACACATTCTCTTTCAATAACAAAAAAAAATACGATTATCTACAAACAAACATACTGTGATAGGATTATCCGTTTTCAATACTAATTTACTAAACTTTTCAGATTTCAGTTTTTGCTTAATCCCGATCATTTTCAATAAAAAAAAATGCAAAACTCTTCGCATCTGGCCGCATTATTGATCCCCTCTGGATCTTGCTTGAGACCCTATGGCGCCCTAGGGCCCCAAGCCAGACCAGAGGGTCACATATAACACGGCCAGATGTGAAGGTTTTGAGAATATGCTCTAACAGTAGTATACTTTCATACTTGGTTGCCTGCTCGCTATGTTTCTAATTTGGGGCAGTCCCCTAACCCCCTTTTAGTGACTCTTCCAGATTTTGGTTTACGGGCGTTTAAGCCGCGCCAGTGACTGTAGTTTGCGGGCGTTTATAGCCTCGCCAGTGACCCAGACAACACATTGTGGTTTGCGGGCGTTTATAGCTGCGCAGTAACCCAGGCAAATGAAACACGAAATGGGAAGAGATCACTTGAGGGCAGGGAAGAGGGCCAAATTTAGACTTTTGCAATACCATGACAAACAAGAATATAAAACTACCGCAGGCATATTATCAACGTTATTTATTTTAAGATTTTTATATATATACTCGGCACACAGAAAGCTTTACAATTCTATGGTGTCGCTTTACTAGTAGGCGACTAGCGTAAAGTTGCCTAGTGTAAAGTTGTTTTTTTATTTTTGTAAAGCAAAATTAAATGCTAATAACAAAGTGCATCTTACTTTACTTTTTAGTCACTACTTTTTAATAAAATTTATTTTAAATACTTTATTAGATTGAATATAAAATGCTGCTTTTAATGTGAAAATATTACTTGAGGGCAGGGTGGTTTCTACGTGAGGCATTTGTCCAATGAGAAATGAGGATTGCTCCACGCGAGATAGGCCTACATATTATTAGATCACTGGCACGCCCGTTGCTGCCCTGGCTATGTAATTTTGTGTAATTTGACACAGGCTGATTTGCGTTGGCTGGTTGTCTACTAGTAAAGTGACAAATGCGTCGCCCCAGCTCTGCAATTTTGTAAGCCGATAATTGAAGGGTTTGCACAAAGGAAAGCAACCCTTTAGAATAAGAGAAGGAGAGTTGTCTTCCCAAGGAAAAAGAATGTGACAATAGATTGTGTTTTTTATTTTACGTTTCATCAAGTTGCCATAGGTTCTTATTCAAGTCACTATCAAGTCGTTCTAAGTTCTTAATCAAGTAACCTTTAGTTCTTAATTAAGTCACCTCTAAGTTCTTAGTCAAGTTTTTTAATCAAGTCACCCCCAAGTTCTTACTCAAGTTTACCTTAAGTTCTTACTCAAGTTACCTCAAAGTTCTTAATAAGTTCTTGATCAAGTCACCTTAAGTTCTTACTTAAGTCACCTCAAGATTGTAATTAAGTCATCCTTTAAGTACAACCAAGTTCTTATTTAAGTTATCTTATAATTATCAGAAAAAAAAAACAATACAATCTATGTTTTTATCTTAAATAGTAGATGCCTAATATAGTACACACCACGCCTCAAAAAACGCATCATCGTCGATGCTGTCTTGCTCAGCGTCCTTGGCGCGAGATTGGTCAGCATAGATCTTAATGAAGTTCTTACACCGTAAGCAACCGCATTGATTACAATTCTGGTCTATGGAAATGTCTTTTATAGACTCCATGTCTTTATTTATTGACTCCATCATTTTAAACAAATAATAATCCGTCATGATCTATTTTTATCAAAGAAACAAAATTTTTATTGCATTTGAAATGGATCAAAATGATCTTTTGTTGTTGGTGGTTCTGGCATGCTTTTTTGTTTGGCTTCTGTATTTAGTGGTTCAGATTTTTTTGACTGCTTTCGTTTTCGCCAGCGTTGTTTATATATTTTATAACAGTAATAACCGCCCCCAGCAGCAATGCCGCCAAAAATGACACCTTTAAGAAACCTTGAAAGCTTTGGTGGGGTTGGCAACCCAGTTGTAGGTCCTGAAGCATGTTCGGTGCTTTTATAGCTGGCATTGAAAAATGGCTGCGGCTCTAGCACTTTTTCATTATGGTTCTATCTAAGGCTTAATTTCCTAAAAATATAGGTGTCCTGTGGCTCGTGGTAAGCGCGAGCATTAAGTAGAAATGAGCATGTCAGGGGTCTGGGTTCGATCCCAGCCATGGCTCGTCCCAAGATGGGGAAAAAAAAAGGGGGCAGCAGAGGACATCTGGAGTCATGAACCGGTGTGGCCAACCCCCCTAGAGTGTCAGGAGAAAAGGCCGAAACACTTGCTTGAAGGGGGCTTCTCTTCTGAGGACTCTCTGCTGCCACGCTCTCCACGGTTTCTTTTACTGATGCATGGGTAAACCATTGACTTCCGGGAATAGGCCCGGAGGACGTCCGGGAAAGACGAGGACACTGGGAAGACCAGAACCAAGGGCTTTGTGGGCTGGCTCCCCACTTTGCCTTAAACATGTGGCTACTAAGTACAAAAGAAAAGAGGCTCCCGGATTCACCGAAAGGGGGAGAGAATGATGAATCCATCGGTGCTCAACCAATCACGACTGCAAATCCCAAACGACTATGAACATGGACCAAATGGAATACCATGTGTCTGTGGAAAGCGTTTCGCTACCACCCGTTGGCATGAAGATCCACAGAACAAAGATGGGATGTGTGAAGACTCATCTGAATGAGCAGCAGCGCACTGCATCAACAGATAAGACGTCGGAAGACCAAGGCCAGGATTTAAACGACAGTGCCAAGGACATCCACGCTGTTGGTTCGGATGAGGAATTTGCACAGGCCCTCGATGCCAGGTGCCTGAAACTCAACCTGCCACGAGCAAACGAAACTGAAGATTGGGAGAAACTGGATGCAAAAATCGTCCAAAGACTCGATGCACTGATAGGGAAAAGCACCCTGGAACACAAACTAGCCACATATGGGGACATTGTGTATGCCACATGTAGAGACGCCTATGGAGTAAAACTACCCAAAGAGAAAACACCTCCAAAGAAATCCAGACGCCAAGAAAAGATGGACAAGATCAGAGTCCAAAAGAACAACCTCAAGAAGCAAATGAAGACCGCACTGCCAGCTGAAAAACAAGGCTTGGAAAAACTGTGGGAAGACCTGAAAGAAAAACACAGCGCCCTCAGCAAAGCGGAATCTGTGAGGAAGAGGAAGAGCAAAAAGAAGAAGACACAAGAGCGCTTCTTCAGAGACCCCTTCCAGTTTGCCAGAACACTGTTTGAGCAGCCAAAATCTTGGACCTAAGTGTGGACAAAGGAGTTCTTGAGCAGCATCTGAGGAAAACATACTCTGACTCACAGAGCAAAGCACCACTCGACATTCAAGGTCTGGTGTGGCCAACCAACCCTGAGGAACAGTTCAATGGCAAGCCTCCAACGTTGGCGGAAATCAAGAAGGTGGTCGACAAAGCCAGAGCCAAATCATCACCAGGGCCAAACGGAATACCTTACCAGCTTTACAAGAAATGTCCCAAGGTGCTGGAGTGGCTCCACAGGCTGCTGCGATCGGCTTGGAGAAACCAGAAGTTTAGCAGCCAGTGGATGACGGCAGATGGTTGTGTACATCCCCAAAGAGCAAAACTCAAGTGACATCAGCCAGTTCAGGCCATATCACTACTGAACGTCGAAGGGAAAATCTTCTTCTCTGTCATGGCAGTAAGGCTGACAAAGTACCTGATGGGAAAACAAGTACTTGGATGTGTCAGTCCAGAAAGGTGGCATCCCAGGCGTGGCTGGCTGTGTAGAACACGCCACAATGATCTGGGACGCATCCAAAAGCAAAAACAGAAAAGAGGGACCCGGACGTAGTGTGGCTTGATCTGGCAAACGCATATGGATCTGTGCCCCATGCGATGATACAGTTGGCTCTTGAGATGTACCATGTGCAAAGAACATCCGCGACATGCTCAAGAAGTACTTCAATAGCTTCTCAATGCGGTTCTCTACCAAGGAGTACACAACTGATTGGATCAACTTGGAAGTGGGCATTGCAATGGGCTGTGAAATTTCCCCGATACTGTTCGTGCTGGCAATGGAACTCATCTTGAAAGCAGCACAAACAACGCGAGACAAACGACTTGGCGATGGATACAAGATGCCTCTCTCAAGGCCTTCATGGATGACACTACAGTGATTTATCAAGAAGACGAGACACGTATGTGCTGAGAGGCTGGACGACATAGTTGCCTCATCCAGAATGAAGTTCAAGCCAAAGAAATCACGGAGTCTCTCACTGAGGAAAGGAAAGTGCCGATTGTGGTTTCAGTGTTGCCCAAACCCGGCCATTCCAACAGTCCCCAGAAGAACCAGTCAGAGCCTTGGAAGATGGTATGATGATACGCTGAAAGACAACAA
>JAFLJL010014726.1:14927-25493 GCA_018398815.1 Conus ventricosus | reverse complement strand
CGTGTTCGTCGTTCGTACTCTGTTTAAGTTGTTCACTTTGGTGATATTAGACGTGAATGAAAGAAGAGAGTGACTGACTGACTGAATGGTTAAATGAATAAGCCTATGTGTTGTGTAGCATGTTGTAAAAGCGTGTGTTATGCGCGCGTGCGCGTGCTGTGTGTGTGTACACGCACGTGGCGTGCGTGCGTGCGTGCCTCTGTCTGTCTGTCTGCGGTGCATGTGTGTCCAACAGGAACAGACCTTAAACACCCATGGTCTCCCTGACACTAACGCCAGCTGGGCCCTGAAGGATATAGCAGCAGACCCTCAGACATTGTGGAGAGACGCAGAGGCACTGCAGCCACTATAACACCCATCGTCTCCCTGACACTAACGCCACTGGGCCCTGAAGGATAAGCAGCAGACCCTTCAGACATTGTGGAGAGACGCAGAGAGCACTGCAGCCACTAAAACACCCCATCGTCTCCTGACACTAACGCCACTGGGCCCTGAAGATAAGCAGCAGACCCTTCAACAATGTGGGAGACGCAGAGAGCACTGCAGCAAACTAAACACACCCATCGTCTCCCTGACACAACGCCAGCTGGGCCCTGAAGGATATAGCAGCAGACCCTTCAGACATTGTGGAGAGACGCAGAGAGCACTGCAGCCACTCATAACACCCCATCGTCCTCCCTGACACTAACGCCAGCTGGGCCCTGAAGGATATAGCAGCAGACCCTTCAGACATTGTGGAGAGACGCAGAGAGCACTGCAGCCACAGACCTACTACAGACACCTAGGAACGTCCTGAACATAAGGCGATAAGACTGACGACAGCAAATAATCTTTATGACAGATTTCATCAACTTTCAATCCGAAACAATTCGTATGCGCGGCCACACACACTCACACACACACACACACACACACACACACACACACACACACACACACACACACACACACACACACACGCATGCACGCAACGCACGCACACATACTCACGCACGCATGCTCTGAAACATACATCCCGCATGGACGTGCCACACGTACACGAACGCACACACACCACGCGCGCGCGCGCACACACACACACACACACACACACACACACACACACACACACACACATACACTCACTCACTCTCACACACACACACACACACACACACACACACACACACACACACACACACACACACACACACACACACACACGCACATACACCACCCACCAACTGACGGCGCACGCACGTGCAATTGCTTACATACAAACATGCACACACACTCACATACATGCACATGCACACGCAAGCTCGCTGAAAAAAAAGAGGGTGGTGGGCAGGAAGACAGACAGACAGACAGACAGACAGAAACAGACAGACAGACAGGTGGACAGACAGAGACAAAGTGACGTTTTTATTTCGCTTTTTTTGGAGGTGGGTGGGGGTGGGGGTGAAAATATGTCCCAGTAGTCTTTTTCTCTCACAGAACCCAGTGAAAATATGTCCCAGTACTATTTCTCACAGAGCCCGTGAAATATGTCCCAGTACTCTTTCTCACAGACCTCAGTGAAAATATGTCCCATTACTTTTTTTCTCACACAGCCCAGTGAAAATATGTCCCAGTACTCTTTTCTCACAGAGCTCAGTGACCAAGTGGACACCGCCTCGCCAGCTGAAAGCACGTGCTGAAGAGAAAAAAAAACGAAAAAAGAGAGAGAAAGAGAAATAAATACTGATGATAATGACTCCAAAATCAACATGATCCAAAAGCCAAGAGCCAGGTGCTGATTGATGAGGGCTGCAATCACCGTCAGGTGCCCCACTCCACAGAATCACGCAACCACGCGCACATGATATGTAGAAAACCGTTGCTGGAGCCACCAGCGAGTGAGCGAGAGAGAGAGAGAGAGAGAGAGAGAGAAAGAGAGAAGAGAGAGAGAGAGAGAGAGAGAGAGAGAGAGAGATTTGCAGAATTGTGCTTAAGAGAAAGAGAGGGAGAGACACACACAGAAGAGCAAATACACACAGAGACAAGAGAGAGAGACAGACAGACTGACAGTCAGACAGATAGACAGACAGAGATGGGGCACAGAGAGAGAGAGAGAGAGAGACAGAGAGAGGAGAGAGAGAGAGAGAGAGAGAGAAGAGAGAGAGAGAGAGAGAGAGAGAGAGAATTTACATTGAAAGACGCAATCATCTTTCTCATCGGAAACATAACAATCGTCCGTGTAAAACTCCCCACTTGTTTCAGATTAAAAACAAACAAGCGGAAATGTTGCTTTCAACAAATATTCAAACAGAGGTAACAAATAACTCCCAAAAGACAAAGCAATAATTACTGCCGATAATTACTTTTTGAAACATTTCCAGCTGGCCCAGATGATTACAAATACTTCACAGTTTACATGGCAACATGGAGGCAAGTACAAAATCAAATACAAATGCATAAAATGTAGTGCGGAGAATCAAGACGGCCGTGCGAAGTGGTCAGCTCGCAACTCCCGACTCGTGGCTTCGATTCCCATCGGATCCATTTATTGGTGGATTTTCTGCCCCGACCGGCTCAGCTTGGAAGACTGCCACCACACAGTCGACTGTCATCCCTTAATAGACGCCTCTCGACAGTGTTGCTCAAATGTCCTGACCGACACTTGTTGACGCCAGGATCTATTATAAAAGTAAGCTTACAGTACAGCCCGTCGTTCAGTCTCCGACAGAATGAAAATCCGTGGCGTAATCTTCATCATCCTCCATCCTCATCGATCAGCATTGAAAAAAATGTCTCAAATTCTGTGGCCCTTCAATGCCGTCCTCTCATGGTGACCTCAGTATTACCTCTCCATGTCTATTACGCTTGGTTTGCTTCTGTCGGGTCACCCGGTGTCGGCAAATCCATGTTGGATGGACGTGAAGGGCGCCCTCCGGAGGGAGAGCTCACACACGCCGGCTCCGCGACTAAGCAATCATAACCGTCAGTTAGGGGGCTAAGTAGCAGTATCCTGCGTATGCTGAATCAGAACAGGCGCCACTGAACACCACCGAAGTGACTCGGCAGCAGGCGGTTCCCTCTTGGGTCGCCCAGACGACTTTACCACATTGTTAAATTTGCCTTATTCCGTGCCAGGGCGTGCTTTGGGGGGGTGCGGAAGAGCCGGGGGGGGGTTTTCTTGGCAGGTTCGAACGGGTGGGGGGGCGGGATGGGGTTCGGAAGAGCGGGGGTGGGGACTGTGAATGGTGTCGGAATAGGGCGGGGTGTGGCTGTGGATGGGGGGGGGAATGATGGGGGGTTGGCTGTGGGGGATTTGGAAAGATGGTGGGGGGTGGGTGTGGAAGGGTTCAAAGAGCGTGGGCGTGGGTGGGGAAGGGTTCAATAGCGTGTGGTGGATAGGGTTCGGAATGAGTGGGGTGGGGGGTGGCTGTGAAGGGATTCGGGAAAGAGTGGTGGGGTGTGGGTGGGATGGGATTGGGAAAAGTGGGGGGGTGGGCGTGGGCGGGGGTCGGGAAAGAGTGGGGGCTGTGGATAGGGTGCGGAATGAGTGGGGGGGCGTGGGTAGGGGGCGGAATGAGTGTGTGGGTTGGGGGGGGGTCGAATATGGGTGGCTGTGGATAGGGTTCGGAATGAGGGGGTGGGGGTGGGTGGGGGGTCGGAATGATGGGGGGTGTGGGTGGGGGGTTTGGGAAAGGGTGTGGGGTGGATAGGATGTCGAATAGTGGGGGTGTGGGGTGATGGGTTCGGGGAAGATGGTGTGGGGTGGGTGTATAGGGGGTTTGGGAAAGAGTGGGTGGCGGGTGGGGTTCGGAATGAGTGGTGTGGGTTGGTGGGGTGCGGAAAGGTGGGGGGGGGTTTGGGGGGGGGGTTTGGGAAAGAGTGTGTGGCTGTGGAGGGGTCGAATGATGGTGGGCTGTGTGGGGTTCGGGAAGAGCGGGGTGGCTGTGGGTGGATGGGGGGGTTTGGGAAAGAGTGCTGTGGATGGGGGGTCGAAAAGATGGGTGTGGCTGTGGGGGGTGCGGAAAAAAGGGTGTGCTGTGGGTGTGGTGGGGTGTCGAATGTCGGAAGACGGGGTGGGTTTTTGCTGGGATGGGTGTCGGGAAGAGGGGGTGGCTTGGGGGGGTTCGGAATGATGGTGTGGCGTGGGGGGGGTTCGGAAAGTGGGGGGCTGTGGGGGGTGTCGAAGAGTGGTGTGGCTGTGGGTGGGATGTCGGAAAGAGCGCGTGGCGGGATGGGTGCGAATGAGTGGTGTGGCTGTGGATGGGTTCGGAAGACGGTGGGATGGTGTGGAGGGGGGTCGAATAATGTGTGGGTGGGCTGTGGGGAATTATTGTCGGGAAAGAGTGGTGGCTGGGCTTTTGGGGGGATGCAAAAGACGGGGTGGGGTGCTGTGGGCGGGGGGTCGGAAAGTGTTTGGGTTGGCTGTGATGGGTGCAGAAGAGCGTGAGGGTGGGCTGTGAAGGGGGTCGAAGAGTGGTGGTGTGGGGTGGCTGTGATGGGGTCAGAAAGAGCGTGGGTGGGCTTTTTTAGGGGTGCGGGAAAGAGTGGTGTGGATTGGGCAGGTGTCGGAATGAGGTGGGCGTGGTGGGGTTTGGAAAGAGCGCTGTGGCTGTGATGGGGTGCGGAATGAGCGGGGGGGTTTTCTGGGATGGGGTGTCGGGAAGATGGGGTGGCGTGATGGGTGTCGGAATATGGGGTGGCTGTGGTAGGTGTCGGGAATGAGTGGGTGGCTGGGGATGGGGGGGTTCCGGAAAACTGTGTGGGGGTGGCTGTGGGTGGGGGTCGGGAAAGATGGTGTGGCTGTGGGTGGATGTCGGATAGTGGTGGGCGGGATGGGGTGCGGAATGAGTGGTTGGTTGGGTGGGGGGCGGGAAAAGTGGGGGCGGGGATGGGGGTCGGGAAAGATGGTTGGGGTGGGATGGGGGGTCGGAATGAGCGCGTGGGGGGTGGGTGTGGATGGGAGTCGAAAGTGGGTTGGGGGCAATGCCTCGAGGGGACCAGAAATGGACCAAAAAAAAAAAAACCAAGAGAAGAAGCGAGGAAGAGAGAGAGAGAGAGAGAGAAAAGAGAAGAGAGAGAAAAAGAGAGAGGAGAAACGAGAGAGAGAGAGAGGAGAGAGAGAGAGAGCGAGAGAGCGAGAAGGGGAAAAGAGGAGAGAGAGGAGAGAGAGGGAAAGTTCATGTACCATCCTATGGGCAAACAGATGAAAATGACAAATGGGGAATGGGCGGCCCGGCTGAAATGCTGGGGGGGTTGTGGGGTAAATCATAGAGGAAGGGGGTGAGAGGAACTACGACAGACAGACAGAGGAAAAAAAAAAAAAAAGAAAGGAAAAAAAAAAGAAAAAAACGACGACAACGAGTGGGAAAAAAGAAAAAAAGAAAGAAAGAAAAAAGAAAGAAAGAAAG
Organism: Conus ventricosus; assembly: GCA_018398815.1. Classification (NCBI taxonomy): domain Eukaryota; kingdom Metazoa; phylum Mollusca; class Gastropoda; order Neogastropoda; family Conidae; genus Conus; species Conus ventricosus. Next base: position 20,106 of record JAFLJL010014726.1, on the reverse strand, counting down.
AAAGCGAAGACGACAGAGGGGAAAGAAAAAAGAAAGAAAGAAAAAAAGAAACACAGCAGAAGAAAGAAAGAAAGAAAGAAAGAAAGAAAGAAAGAGAGAGAGAAAGAAAGAAGAAAAAAGAAAAAAGAGGCGACAGACAGACAGGTGAGAAAGAAAAAAAAAACGACAGACAACGGACTAGTTCAGAGACGAGACAGAGAGGGCAAAAGAAATAAAAGAGACAGAGAGACAACGCAGACAGACAGACAACATACCAATAACAGACATGCAGTACGCTGCACACAGGGGAAAAGGAAGAGAGAAGAGAGAGAGAGAGAGAGAAAAGGGGAGAGAGAAGAGACGACAGACAGACAGACAGACAACAGAAGTCATGCGGGGGGATTTTCACAAACATCCCGGGGGGGGATTTTTTTGTGGAGGGATGGGGAAGAACAGCGACACAAAATATTGGGGGGACACTGGAATGGCAAGATCCACAAACCGTCCAAGACAACAAATGAGATAGAAAAAAGACAGGTTTGCCTCGGGGGAAAACGCAGCATGCATAAACAGGGGCATAGTGTGCGTGGGGGAAAATGATTATATTCACATCCCCCCCTCCCCCCACCCATTCACCCCCCCCCCCCCCCCCCCCCCCCCCCCCCAAAATCCCAAGACAGACATGCCCCTTTTTTCCCCCTCGTCTCTGCGTCTATCTTCTCCCCTTAATGCGCTGGCGCCCACAAAATTTAAAGTGAGAGGCAAATAAGAAACATCAAAATAAAGCAGGGAGGCTGAAGTAGACAAAGGACCGAACTGAAGAGAGACCGCACATAAACAAGAGAGAAAGAAACAACAAGCAGACAAACGCACCCACGGACAAACAAACAGACAGACAATGCACAAGACGAAGAAGCCACTCTGAAGACGCCAAGACCAAAGGACATAATAAGATGCCGTCTCCTCGTGTCCTTGACTTAAACCCCAGTCACACTGGATCACCCACCGTCTGAGGGAGGGGCCCAACGCACTTTGGTCCTTGGGGTCGCATTCTTCTTCCGTGGCTGCGTGCGTTGGGGCTTCTCTATCGTCTTGTCAGCCTAATGTGTCTGTTCTGCTGCACGCCAGTCCTTCGTGTCTTCTTCGGCGTGCTGTGGTCAGCGTTTCCTCCCTGACTTCTTTATTTTGTGTCCATGGTCCTACCCTCCTTCCTCCAGCAGTCCTACTTCCTTTCTGTTCTTCCTTCTTTTCTTCCTCGTCCTTCTTTTTACTGTCTTTCCTACAGTCCTTCCTTTCTTTCTTTTACTGTCCCCTTGTTTCCTCCTTCCTTCCATACGTCCTTCCTTCCTTCTTCTACTTCTACTTCCTTATCCTTCCTTCCTTAAACTCTTCTTTCCTTCCTTCCTTCCTTCCATAAGTCTTTCCCCTTTCAGTCCTTCCCTTTCCTTCCTTCCTTTTCCATTTCTATCCTTCCTTCCTTCTTCCTTCCTTTCAGTCCTACTTCTTTCCTTTTCTTACCTCTTTTCCCTTTCAGTCCTTTCGTTTTTCTCCTTCTCCTTCATTTCCCCCTTTCAGTCCTTCTTTTCCCCTTTCAGTCCTTCTTTCCCTTTCAGTCCTTCTTTCCTTCCCCCTTTCAGTCCTTCTTTCTCTCCTTTCAGTCCTTTTTTCTCCTTTCAGTCCTTTTTCTCCTTTCAGTCCTTCTTTCCCCTTTCAGTCTTATTTCCCCTTTCAGTCCTTCTTTCTCCTTTCAGTCCTTTCCCCCCCCCCCTTTCAGTCCTTATTTTCCTCCCCTTTCATTCCTATCTTTCCCCTTTCAGTCCTTCTTTCCCTTTCAGTCCTTCTTTTCCCCTTCAGTCCTTTTTTCCCCTTTCAGTCCTTCTTTCCCCTTTTCAGTCCTTCTTTCCCCTTCAGTCCTTTTCCCTTTAGTCCTTCTTTCCCCTTTCAGTCCTTCTTTCCCCTTTCAGTCCTTCTTTCCCTTCAGTCCTTTCCCCTTTCAGTCCTTCTTTTCCCCTTTGAGTCCTTCTTTCCCACTTTCAGTCCTTCTTTTCCTCTTTCAGTCTTTTCCCCTCTTTCAGTCCTTCTTTTCCCCTTTAAGTCCTTCTTTCTTCCCCTTTCAGTCCTTCTTTCTCCTTTCAGTCCTTCTTTCCCCTTTCAGTCCTTCTTTTCCTTTTTCCCCTTTCAGTCCTTCTTTTCCCCCTTTCAGTCCTTCTTTCCCATTTCAGTCAGACATTCTTTTCATCTTTCAGGTTTTCCCCCCTTTCATTCCTTCTTTTCCCCATTCAGTCCTTTTCCCAATTCGGTCCTACTTTTCCCCTTTCAGTCCTTCTTTTCCTTTCTCCGTTCAGTCCTTCTTTTCCCCTTTCATTCCTTCTTTTCCCCATTTAGTCCTTCTTTTCCCCTTTCAGTCCTTCTTTCCCCTTTCAGTCCTTTTCCTCTTTCAGTCCTTTTCCTCTTTCAGTCCTTTCCCCTTTCAGTCCTTTTTTCCCCTTTCAGTCATTCTTTTCATGTTTCAGTCCTTTTCTCCCCTTTCATTCCTTCTTTTCCCCTTTCAGTCCTTCTTATCCAAGTTCAGTTCTTTTTCTATTTCAGTCCTTCTTTTCCCCTTTAAGTCAGTCCTTATTTTCCCCCTTCAGCCCTCCTTTTCGCTTTCAGTCCTTCCTTCCCCTTTCAGTCCTTCTTCCCCTTTCAGTTCTTCTTTCCCCTTTCAGTCCTTCTTCCCCTTTCAGTTCTTCTTTCCGCTTTCAGTTCTTCTTTCCCCTTTCAGTCCTTTTCTCCTTCCAGTCCTTCTTTCTTCTTCCAGTCCTTCTTTCTTCTTCCAGTCCTTTTTTTCCCTTTCAGTCCTTCTTTCCCCTTTCAGTCCTTCTCTCCACTTTCAGTCCTTCTCTCCACTTTCAGTCCTCTTCTTCCTCTTTCAGTCCCTCTTCCCCTTTCAGTCCTTCTTTTCCCCTTTCAGTCCTTTTTTCTCCTTTCAGTCCTTCTTTTCCCTTTCAGTCCTTCTTTCCCTTTCAGTCCTTCTTTTCCCCATGCAGTCTTCTTTCCCTTTCAGTCCTTCTTTTCCCCTTTCAGTCCTTCTTTCCCCTTTCAGTCCTTTTCCTCTTTCAGGTCCTTTCCCCTTTCAGTCCTTCTTTCCCCTTTCAGTCCTTCTTTTTCCCCTTTCAGTCCTTCTTTCCCCTTTCAGTCATTTCCCCTTTCAGTCCTTTTCCTCTTTCAGTCCTTCTTTCTCCTTTCAGTCCTTTTCCCTTTCAGTCTTTCTATTTCCCTTTCAGTCCTTCTTTTCCTCTTTCAGTCCTCCCCCCCTCTTTCAGTCAGTCATTCATTTCCTCTTTCAGTCCTTCTTTCCCCCTTTCAGTCCTTTTCCTCTTTCAGTCCTTTCTTTTCCTCTTTCAGTCCCCCCCCCCCCTCTTTCAGTCAGTCATACTTTTCCTCTTTCAGTCCTTTTCCCTTTCATTCCTTCTTTTCCTCTTTCATTCCTTTTTCCCCCTTTCAATCCGTTCCTTCTTTCTCCCTTCAGTCCTTTTCTCCTTTCTTTTTACCGTCCTATCTTTTTTTCCTTCCTTCCTTCCAACATACAGTCCTGCCTTCCTTCCTTCCTTCCTTCCTTCCATTCTTCAGTTCTGCTTTGTTAGCTCCTTCTTTCAACCCCTCTTCTTCAATTCCTTCATCCTTCAGTGTTTTCCTTACTTCCTCAGCTTACTTCTCTCCCTCCCTCCCTCCCTCCGTTCGTTCGTTGTTCGTTCGTTCGTTCCCTCCCTCCTTCCCTCCCTTCCGTAATATTTTTTTCCTATCCTTTTCAGTCTGAATTTACTTGTTTCCATGAATCGTTTTTTCCCCTTTCTTTTGCAGTCCAGCTTTCCTTCCAAAATCGGAAATGAAATAAAGGTAGGGAACAGTAAACGATAAACAGTAAACAAGTGGGGTATGTTTTGGCGCCCATAAGGAAACCTAACACAGAGTAACTTTTATTCAAGACTGGCACAGCCTTTTAAACTTGAATAAAGTCAGACAAATACATAGACGAACAATCTAATAGTGGGGGAAAAACAGGCGCAGGCCAACAACTGAACTGTCTTCATAGTAATGACCTGGCAAAGATTTGGACTTGAGGGAGGGGAGAGGGGAGTTTGAAGATGGAGAAAACTGGGAACATGAAATTTAAAAAAAAAATGTTACAGACATGAAAACACTTCACTAGCTGCATAAGGGAACCATCGCAATCCGTTTTGAAGGCAGATATATTTGTATCGTCTGCTCCGAGGCCTTTCGCCCGCTGGGTCGGGACTCATCAGGGAGACACGGCTGTTTTTCCCCCACTATTAGATTGTTCGTCTATGTATTTGTCTGACTTTATTCAAGTTTAAAAGGCTGTGCCAGTCTTGAATAAAAGTTACTCTGTGTTAGGTTTCCTTATGGGAGCAAAACATACCCCACTTGTTTACTGTTTTTCCTTCCAAAGTTTTTTCATTCTTTTCTTTCCTCTTTTTTTTCGTTCTTCTCTTTCTTCCTTCCTTCGCTTCTTCAGACCCACATTTTCTCCGTACAATCTTCTTTTTTTTTCTTCCTCAGTTCCGCTTTTCTTCTTCAAGTCCTGCTTTTCTTTAGTCCTTCATTCTTCAGTCAGCCCTACTGTCCCTTCTGTGTTTCTTTTGTTTTAGTTATACTTTCTTTCCTTTTCTCTTTCTTTCTTCCTTCCTTCTTACGGATTTGGTTTGTTTTCTTCCTTCCTTCTTTAAGTTCATCTTTTCTCCTCTTCTTCTCCCTTCCATCCTTCTTTCAGTCCAACTTTTCTACCTTTCTTCTTTCTTTCTGTTCAACATACCTTCATTCCTTTTCTGTTTCAGTCTCACTTTTCTCTCTTCCTTCCTTTTTTTTTTAGTTCAGCCTTTCGTCTTTTCTCTCGTCCTCTCATTTGTCTAGAAGTCATTTTTCCCCATGTACTGCAATCTTTTCTTTCACGCTGTTTCTGGCTCTCTTTGCCACTCTCCTTCTTTTATTCTCCCTTCTCACTTTCGTATTTCTGTGTTCTGTTGTTTCCCTTCTCACTTCCCTCTGTCCTTCCTTCAGTCCTGTCATCTTTCCTTGTTTGTTTTTTTTCTTTTTTCATTCTTTCCCTTATTTCAGTTCCTACCTTTACTACCTGTACTTCCTTCCTTCCTTCCTTCTTCCCCTTCCTTCCTCTGTCTTCCTGTCTTTCTCCCCCTTT
>JAFLJL010014726.1:12500-14827 GCA_018398815.1 Conus ventricosus | reverse complement strand
AGATTTAATAAAAAATTGCGGGGGACAAAGCGGGAAAGTTGTGAAATGTGAAACCTACACATTGTTTTAGAAATAAAATAATAAGTTTTCTAAAAAATGTCGCGGGGGCCAGAAGAACCAGGAGTTACATTGGCGCCTGTAAGGTTAAACCTTAGAATTAAAAGACCTTGCAGACGTTACAGACTTTGAACAGAACGGTGAGATAGGCATTTTGTATGGGCTTGAGTACACTAAAAGATGGTGATTATAAACGCAAGAGGTTGGTGACAACAAAAAGTTTCCTAAACTAGAACAACTGCGCAATGTAGAAGCAAATAATGCTGGCCAGTATGAATATAAAATAGTTCGAAAACCTGACCTCAAATGGCACTTGGAACCATATTTAGAATGGGACATAAAATTTGAATTCATAAGCCCATTTACATTTTTTAGCCGTCAAAAAAGTTTCAGAAAAGCATTCAACTCTGGCCCTTTACACGTAAGTCTTATGCCAGATGACAATAGTCGAAAAGAGATTGAAATAAAGCCGTATGGAAAAAACAGTACATCCTCCACAGAAGAGAAACGGTTTTTAAAAGATGCTTCTCTAAAAAATTTACAGTTCATGCCGCAAATGAAATTAGGGGACACGTTCACAATGATATTTAAAATTTTTCTGTCTTAAAAGATGTAAAGAGGGATGGGGTTGGGGGCGTTAGTGACGTCCTTCTAAAAGGAATTCTAATTAGCTGGCAAAACTTAGACGTTGACAGTCTTAAAGTTACTGTCGTCGTTTCTTCACAAGGCGAGGATATTAAGGTCATAGCAACAAGCAACAAAATCAATATTAGTCTAAATAGAAACAATCTTACAGCACTGAATTGGATTAATCTTACACATTTAGACCTTATAGGATTTTATTATACTGAACAAGTTTTAACAGAGGGCATGATAAAAACAATAACGGATTAGATTAAATTCTTCTATAAAACCATGGAGCAGTTAAACTTTATGACAAAAACTCCTCATTGCTCATTGATTTGTGGGGAGACTGGTTGTGGAAAAACAATATTTGTCCTAGACCTATTACAAACAGTTTTTTCGCTATAATTTTAATCATATTGTGGTTTTCTGTCCGACACTTAAATGGAACAAAGCATATCATGATAGAAGGTTTATATGGACAGATGATAACATATATTTAGTTGATCCTAGCAATAAACTGAGTGAGTGTTTAGAACAGTTTTATAGACTGTTTGAAGGAACGCAAACACTATTTATTATAGATGACTGTTCGGGCAGAAAAAGACATAGTTAAAAAGAGAAACACTTTATCAAAACTTGCTTTCAGTGGAAGACATGCCAGGATAAGTGTGTGGATTTTATGCCAAAAATATAACTCGGTTTTAAAAGACTTTAGAGAACAGTTAAAGACTGTAGTGTTATTTCACATGAAAGACAGAGACTCATTTGAAGAATGTTTGCGCGAAAATGATGTTATTGAAAATGATCAGGAAAAACATAGGATTAAACAAAAACTGAAATCTGAAAAGTTTAGTAAATTAGTATTGAAAACGGATAACCCTACACAGTATGTTTGTTTGTAGATAATCGTTATTTTTTGGCTATTGAAGTCTTACTTGTCAGAGAACGGGGAAATACCAATCCTGGTTACTTTCGCCCGAAACTGGGTGAGGGCGGAAGTGGCCCAGGATTGGTATTTCCCCGTTCTCCTCGCGAACATAAAACTCGTTCTCCTGCACACACAAACAGACGGTGGCCGAAGAATAAGAGTCCGCGAATGTGACAGGGGCGACGAGCGAGACCAAGCAAGTACCAACCCTGGATCACCAGGTTTCTCTCCCATCCCCACCGACTACCGCATCACCAGATGCATAAACAGGAGAAAGAATTTTGGATATAATTTAGAATGGCCAGGTTAAAGATTGAATTAACCAGAGAAAAGGTCTCAAACAATATTTATTTACAATATTTGAAAACAAAAGAAAATTGCGCAAAAGAGAAGAATAAGCCGGCTAACAACAAAAAAACCAAAACAAACAAACCACGAAACTGATGCTTACCAGCTACCCGTGGGTGACCCAGAAGAGGCGGTTCAAACGACTCTCTCTGCCCTCTGTCCAGTCGAGAGGACAGCAGTGCAGATGCGGAAAAAAGATGAAGTGATGTCTCTCCCCTACAGGCCGACTGTAGGGATGAAGGTACCGACCGTACTTCGACGACGTGGTGGAGAACCAAAAACAGAGCAGGCGCTCTCAGAGACATCTTCCCGCTCGAGTGAAGAGAAAACCTGCCTAAGCGATGGCGGCCAACATGCCACGCTACGT
>JAFLJL010014726.1:0-10000 GCA_018398815.1 Conus ventricosus | reverse complement strand
ACACAAACACACACACACACAAACACACACACACACACACACACACACACACACACACCGATCATTTTCAAAGAACGACTTTGATGCATATTTATTATGTGTATGGTTTGTACTGAATTCAAGGAGATGGAAGTGCATCCTTAACCAAGCATTGATGCAAGTACTAGCCACCATGGCCAAGTGGTCAGCGTCGCGGACTCCCGGCTGGAGGTCGTGGGTTTGATTCCCATCAGAGTCATGTGGGATTGTCTGCCCCGATCGCTCCTGCCCAGAGTTGAGTTTGCTACGGGCTCAGTTGGGAAGACTGGGACCACACAGTCGAGTTTCATCCACTTAATGAATGCGTCTCTGAGAGCGTTGCTCAAATTTCTGACCAACACTGCATGTGTCTGTATCTCTCGGGCCTGGTTGACACCAGGATATATTATGAAAGTAAGCGTAGAGTACAGTCCTGTCATACAGTCTCAGACCAGAATGGAAATCCGTAGCATCATCTCCATCATCCTCTTCCTCATCGACGTTTAAAAAAAGAAAAAGCATTGTTGCAAGTGATTATAATCTTTGACAGGTCTGTGGTGTTTCTGTTTTTTTTGTTTGTTTGTTGTCACTGAACGTGGGGTTGGGGGGAGGAGGGGAGTGAAAGCTTGCTAGCGGAATAACGTGGTTGTTGGTGTGTCTGTGTCTGTGTTGCAGACTGAAGAAGACCTTAGCCTGTCGTTGTTCCCTGGGGGGTGTCTTCGCTGGACACACAGAGAGGCAGAGAGAGAGAGCTGGGCTGCCCTGGGTTAACGTGTGAGAAGGACGTCATCGCTCCGCCCCGCCCTGCCTGCCAATAACAGCAGGTAGGCTTTCACTGTCATCGCTCCGCCCCGCCCTGAATGCCAATAACAGCAGGTAGGCTTTCACTGTCATCGCTCCGCCCTGCCCTGCCTGCCAATAACAGCAGGTAGGCTTTCACTGCCCCGCCCTGCCTGCCAGTAACAGCAGGTAGGCTTTCACTGTCATCGCTCCGCCCCGCCCTGAATGCCAATAACAGCAGGTAGGCTTTCACTGTCATCGCTCCGCCCTGCCTGCCAATAACAGCAGGCAGGCTTTCACTGCCCCGCCCTGCCTGCCAGTAACAGCAGGTAGGCTTTCACTGCCCCGCCCTGCCTGCCAATAACAGCAGGCAGGCTTTCACTGCCCCGCCCTGCCTGCCAATAACAGCAGGCAGGCTTTCACTGCCCCGCCCTGCCTGCCAATAACAGCAGGTAGGCTTTCACTGCCCCGCCTGCCTGCCAGTAACAGCAGGCAGGCTTTCACTGCCCCGCCCTGCCTGCCAGTAACAGCAGGTAGGCTTTCACTGCCCCGCCCTCCTGCCAGTAACAGCAGGTAGGCTTTCACTGGCCTTGAGGGCTGTCCTCTCCCTGTATGTGCGCCGACCATATTGCATACCTCATCGTACATAGACACGCGCACTCCCTGTATGTGCGCCGACCATATTGCATACCTCATTGTGCATAGACACGCTCACTCCCTTTATGTGCGCCGACCATATTGCATACCTCATCGTGCATAGACCGCTCACTCGCGCGCGCGTTCATGCACGCACGTACGCATACACATAGTACACACGCACGCCGCACAAATTCACTCCTTTTCACAGACACACACAGGCTCTCTCTCTCTCTTTTCTCTCTCTCTCTCTCTCTCTCTCTCTCTCTCTCTTCTCTCTCACTCACCCCCCAGACAGCAAGCCAAGTAGATCATTTGGCATAAGTAGGAAAAACTGGCTAGGGACTAGCTTGGATACCGCTGGGGACCGTCTAAAAGTGCTCTGGGCCAACCCTTGGTTCTAGCTTGGCACCCTAGCTAGTTCTACATGGGCCCAACTTTGGTTCTAGCTTGGCACCTAGCTAGTTCTACTGGGCCCAACCTTGGTTTAGCTTGGCACCCAAGCTAGTTCTACATGGGCCCAACCATGGCTCTGGCTGGCACCCTAGTTTAGTTTTCATGGGCCCAGCCTTGGTTCTAGCTCGGCACCCTAGCTAGTTCTACATGGGCCCAACCTTGGTTTTCTAGCTTGGCACCCAAGCTAGTTCTACATGGGCCCAACTTGGCTCTGGCATGGCACCCTAGCTGTTCTACATGGGCCCAGCCTTGGTTCTAGCTCGGCACCTAGCTAGTTCTACGGGGCCCCAACCTTGGTTTAGCTGGCATCTTAGCTAGTTTACATGGGCCCGTCTTGGTTCTTGCTTGTGTTTCTGTGTGTTCTGACTCGAGAGTCTAATAAAATTTACCTTAGAGAAATTTTCGGCCTTCTTCTGCTGGTCTTCATCAGCCCCAACTGACTGGTAGTTGTGGTGGGTGTTGGTGTCAACACCCACCACAACTACCAGTCAGTCGGGGCTGATGAAGACCAGCAGTAGCTGGCCGAAATTTCTCAAAGGTAATTTTATTATAGACTCTTGAGTCAGAAACACACAGAAACATAAGTAACCCGGAGTCGGAAAGTGTCTTTGCTCAAAGGGTTTCTTGCTTGGCATCCTAGCTAGTAAACCTAGTTTAGCTCGGCTGACCTTGGCCTTCTATAGCTAGTTCTATGATGGGTCGTATTGCCATCATCACCCGCTCCATCCTTCTCCTTGCTTGTGTTGCAAGCGGGTGCCATTGTCTCCCAAAGTCACAAATCTTCTCCAAGTCTCAAGACAGAGCATCTGTAGGCAGTTTCCAGGATCCCAGACCAAAACCAACAGCGATGTTGTTGAAGTAGGAGATGTGCAGTTGTCCCTTTAATTCTTTGCTTCAACTTTCCCCTGCAGAAACTGTTGACATCAAACCAGTCTTTTTGTTTCTGATCCAATGGCCTACTGTTTCAGTTTTCTTCTGTTGATCCCTGTGAATTTTAGTGCATACATTCAGTTCATTTAACATGCTGTCGTTTGTTCTTGTGTCTGTCCGGGTTGACTCTGGGAAGTGTCTTTTAGAACCACTTTTCTGCTGCATTGATTTTATTTTCTTCATCCTTTCACAGTGTCCGGCTTCACAGCCATTACTGTTGTCCGCCAGGGAAATTTGTACTTGCTCGCATGCACACGCGCAACACACACAAACACCAGTTATAATGGGAACAATTAATGTAATTTTATTGAAAATTCTCTTCAGATTCTATTATATCCATTGCACAGGAAAATGCTTTTCTGGCACATAAAACACAAATGCAAAACAATTCAATATTGTTCAGACCTGCCAACCCCTAAGAGACCAATGAGTAAGAATTGAAGTCAGTGAGGCAGAAAATTTTGTATTTGAGAGAGATAAGAGTAATCAAGTGCGACACTTACATTTTTTAAACAAACATGATGCGATGAAATTGTTTGCCCAATTTTTGTGAACTTTACTTTTCTTCAAAAACAAGCTTTTTTTTTTTTTTAAGTGTCACAAGAATCTTTACAAATTATGAAATGTAAAATTTACACGGGAAAAACCACACAAATCCCTACCCAAAATGTATAACACTGGAAATTCTGTACCCCAAAACATTCCCTGCATGCCCAACGGTCACATCCACCAGGGGGAAATTGTGAAGTCCGACTCGCAAGTGTACACGTACACAATTTACGTTTTAGCCGAAGGTCGTATGCAGGGGAACTTTTCCGACTATTCGTTTCGGAACTTTTGACCAAGTTTTTTCTTTTTGCATCTTGTCCAGAAATTTTGCTCCACATTTCGACTTTTTTCGTAGCTAAAACTTCAAGAGGACGCTAACTTCGCTGAATGGTAAAGATGGTGAAACAAACTGCGCGTGACGGAAATGCTTCTTGAAGATTACTGGTTATATGCACGGCGCCATGCGTGTCTGTACAAAAGCCAATTTTTTTCGTGTTTCTTTTATATTTTTTTACCTTGTTTTAAAACTTTCAATGCGTAATTTTTTGGCTACATGCGTATGAATAATCATTGGGCATAATAAATTACATGAATGCGAATGGTTGGCAGGTCTTTTTAATAGATCAATCTGGGGGTTAAAGGGCCCTCTAAAACAAAATCACAGACACCTTTTCCCATGTGGTTTTGTACATGTACAAAATTAGTATTTATCCCCATACAAATCCATACCCAAAACATTTACCCCCCTCCCCAAAAACACACACACACACACACACACACAACACACACACACACAACACACACACACACACCACAACTACCAATGTAGGTGTACACTATGTCCCAAACCCACATCTTGCAATGTGAAACTGTGTCAAACAGTATCACACAATTTCTGTGTTGGCCTCTGCCGCATTGTCCACAACCACCACTACCTTTTTCTGTTTAATTTCCCTGCCACCGGGCACAGGGCCCCTCCATGTGGCAGTCAATCACTATGTATGTTTTCATTTGCTGCATGGTCATCTCATCTCATGCCGCTCCTGAACAGCACCTGCACAAAATCCAGAAATGGTGAGTGGTATTTAAATTTTAAAAAAGAAAAAGATGGAACTATTCAGATGTGTCTTAGTAAAGTCATTCCGATGTTTAGAACCTAATTTTCCCCTAGTGACCTTGACCCACATAAATTTCATAGACACAGGAGGCATAGCCATGTCCAGTGCTTACTCACACCAAATTTGGTGAAAATCGCCCCATATAGTTTTTCCCCTAGAGCATTCAACAAATGGACAGACGGGGGCAAGCCTTTACTAGGTTCCCTTTTCTGTGACCTTGATTTTTGACATAGGCAAAATCTATTAACCTGAGATGTTTTCCTTTTGTATAGAGCATGTTTCGGCCAAAGTTTATGAAAATCCATTCATTCGTCTCTAAATAAGCGCGCCCAATGTCTCTAGTGCGGTTGTGCCTAAATGACTTCATATTCTTGCGTTCTTTAATGTGTATATTGACAAAAACAGCTATCTGTGTCTTCCAGCTTTGTTCTCTCATAGATCCATGACCTGCCCGAAAACCCTTTAATTGTTTAAGCAGTGCAACCTTCAGTGTACGAAATAAATACAGTAAAAACTGAGAGGTAGCTAATTAAATTTGTTTTAGCAATTACAAGCAATTACTTTTATTTTTTTTTAACAGAGACTAAAGTGTTGAAGTGGAATAAGAATATTGCAGACTATTTTTTTTTTATTGATCACACTCCTCAAGTTTGATAAATAATTTATCAAATGCAAACCAACAATCAGATTGAAAAGGGTTTATGATTTGCCCAACCTTTGAGAACAGAGAGTTTGTAGTGGTTAACCCCTTAAAGGGCACGGTTTAGAATTTAGAAAGAGAGGGGGTTTGTTACCGCCAAGGACTTGCCAACAAAGCACAGGACAAGACACAATGCTTTTCGACCTCTTGGGTATTGTTAGGCAACAAAACGGATCACATTTAACTTTTAGGACAGTACAAACAAAGAATGAAGAGTGACTTATCTGTTGTCCGTGTGGTAGGAAGAATAGCCCCCAGACGGAAATGACAAGAGGGGATTATGGGAGAGGAAAAGGAGGGAGTGCGGGGGGGGGGGGGGGGAAAACTGAAAATTACCTGTAAACTTATGAAGAACACATGGTTGACCTGCTGCAGCTGACTGAAGTTGGCCTTGTTCTGCCTGATCTGTTTGTCCTGTCAGGAGTGAGCAGCATAGAACCAGCTGCATGCAGACTGTGTTTGTAGGTGATGCCTTTAAGTTGTAGAGGTTACAGCTCCTTAAAAAATAGCAATAATATATTCATGCAACAAATTTTTCAAACATAGTGAAATGTGTCTGCGTCCAATGATGAAAGTTTGGCGAGAATGCAGCCCAAAATCATTTCATAAAATGAATGCAATTTACCATCAAATTTTCCAGCTTAGTTATAGGCAGCATTTGTAAATATATGCTTAGCACAGTTAGACATCAAAAACTTAATCTGATGAAGCTGTGCTATAAAAACACCCATTTTTCATTGTCACTGGATAATGTCCTTGTTGTGAAACAAGTTTTCTTCATGATGATGGTGCAACTCTGTATGTGTGTGTGTGTGTGTGTGGGGGGGGGGGGGGGGGAGAGGATTAGGATAAAACTGTGACACTGTTTGCAACTGAAATAAACTGGCCTTGTTTTATTATGGAGGAAAATAAAGAACAGTGATTATAAGATCATCCAAACGTTTGTAACCAATTACTTCTTTTTTCTATTTTACAGTTTTCAATGTGGTGTCAATTAATTTAAGTATATGCTGTTATAACTCCAGATCTGTGCACTATGACAACCACCATTAGGCTACTAATTTTATTGGGACAAAACTAATTTGCTTTGCTTTTCAGTTAAGAAATTTGTTTAATTCAACTTTTAAGTGCATGCTACAATATGTCGTACTAATGAGCATTACTGCTCTTTTTCTACTTAAAAATCTAAACACTGGGGGACTGCCAGTTTTTCCCTTTAGTTATAGCCTGACATTTAAGCTTCAGGGGGAATTGGTATTCCCTAACTTCACAATCCAGAAAATTAATACATTTCATGTAAATAACAACTATTCCACTGCATATCCTACTCACTATGTGATGTAAAATTAAACAAGAATGTTGAAAATTTAAGGTAGAAGCAACATTCCTTGTCAGCTGCAAGCTGCTGGTTCAAGCGCTCCGGTTCCTCTCTGGATGATAAATGGAAGCTGAAGCCTTGTGGCATCTCAGGTCTCGATAGACCCTCACTTCTCTCCTGTTCACTCCTTCCTTTCGTCTGTCGTGGGGGCCCGCACTTCTTTTTTCAAATCTTCAATTTCTCTTCTCATTGCCCCATTTGTCTGAGGAGAGCTCAATATATGGTCTCATATTTGAGGTGGTGGATTGACCTGTGAAAAAACACACACAGATGCAAAATAAATTAAAGAGAAAGTGTTGGGGCAACAAAAATCTCTTCCCAAAGTTAAAGGGATGGTAACATTAAAACCTTGGAAAGAGCTTCCCAAAGGAGCTATCTCCCCGAAATTCACATTTTTTCCATTAACCCAAAACTGCACTGGTTCAAATGACTTTTTTTCTGAAAATGGGGAATACGGGAAAACCCCTGAAGTCAGTTTCCCCCGTGACTGTTTAATCAGAAGAGGCAAATGTTTCCCTGGTTGTTTAACTTATAAAAGGTATATTATTTTTTTTTTAGAAGAGGCAGTTGTCTCCATTGACAATTTGCACTTTGCCATTGTTATTTCCCTGTTTAATTCGTGACCTTTGACCTTTGGGTTTTTGATTTGCTTCATCAATAATGCCAAAATCAAAAAAACTTTTCCTCAGAACATTTTCAACTTTTCCTGCAAATTCATGAAAATCCCTTCATAACTCTGAGTTATACTGCTCACAGATTAAAACAGACAAACAGATGGATGGATAAAGAAATAAACAGAAGTAAGTGTTTGGCTAACAGTACCACAAATACATAGGGCCTAAAGTTTTACAAGGCACATTTTTTAATGTTTAAACAAGATATGAAATTCTTTATCTAAATGCTGAAAAGGACTTAAAATTTTCTGTCTACTTTGGGGAGAGGGGAGGAGACCTATAAAAAAAGTAAGTAGATAATTTGCATACCCAAAAGGCATTGGTGGCAATTCGTCTCTCGTAGGGACGGAGACAGAGGTGAGTGGCGGAAGGCACAGGTTTTGGCCGTGATTTGGGGGTGGTGGTCCTTTAAAAGAAAAAGACCGCTTTGGTGGTGGTGGTGGTGGTGGTGGTGGTGGTGTTAGAGGCGGGGGGGTGAGGGAAAGGATGGTCTCGGTGGCGCTTCATGGTGGTGAGCAAGACTGCTCTTGTTGGTGCCTAGGTGGTGCTGGGGAAGGAGAATCTTCTCCTGAAGATGGGCTTCTGGGAGAGGGAGAGAAGACCTGTGGAATTCAAGTTTGGTACAAATACATGATAGTTTCAAATTTACTATCAAGACAAATACCCCAGTTGCATTTTTTCTCTTAACTAAACTTTTAAAATGAACAATGCAAGTGTTTTAATACTTCTGGATGGAAGAGTTAACCAACAACTTGGCACTTTTTTTTTGAAATCTTTCTATTCGACTGACACTAAAAGGTCAATTTGCAGTGGTGATTGTTATCACTCCATGACTATCTGAACAAGACTTTTCAATACATTTGAAGCTCTTTTTATTCATTGAATTCAACTCATAAGTTTGTTGTAAAAAAAAGTACACAATCATGGATATGAAAGGCAATGGCATTTAGTTACAAACCTATTAGAATCAATGAAGAAAATCAAATTTACGGGAATTTCTTACAAAAAAGTATGCATATTTGGCATAAAGTTACAAGTAAGCTGTACATTCTATAGACGATAAGAAGATTAAATTTTACGGTTAATTTCTTCACACAAAAATTCATTAAAATGGGCATAAAAGTTACGAGTAAGCATGTACATTCTATAGAGCATAAGAAGATCAAAACTACGGTAATTCTTCACACAAAAAAATGCATAATATGGCCATAAAAGTTTCGAGTAAGCATGAACATTCTATAGACGCATAAGAAGATCAAAACTATGGTTTTTTCTTCACAAAAAAAGTATGCATAATATGGCCATAAAAATTACAAGTAAGCATGTACATTCTATTTGACGCATAAGAAGATCAAACTTCGGTAATTTCTTCACAAAAAAGTATGCATAATATGGCCATAAAGTTTCGGTAAGCTGTACATTCTATAGACGCATAAGAAGATCAAAACTACGGTAATTTCTTCACAAAAAAGTATGCATAATATGGCCATGAAAGCTACAAAGAAAACATGTACACAGATACATATACATACACACGGAGATGTCGTTTCCGCTTCTGAGAGGTCTGCTCATAGTCTGAGTGATCTGTGGTTTCCACGTTAGTTTTTTCTAATAACTGTATCTCCCTGCTTCATCTGCTGCCATTTTCTGTACATTAAAAAGATAAATTTTTTAAAAAAAAGTACATGACAAATTTTTTTAAATAATTTCAATAAAATACAAATAAGAAACAATAAGCAAATAAATAGATAATCATAAAAAAACCCCATTTAAACAGTATGATAAAATGTACTAATTACACAAATAATCTGCAAACTTTTGTCAATGAAATGGAAAATGAGTCTCGCTTTCACACACACACACAAGCTGACCGCCATTAATTGTTTAGTGCTGTTTTATTTGTGGGTATTCTGCTAATTATCATTATCAGTGCTTAGCAACAACTTTTCAATTCAACACATTAGATGAAAGTGCCAGGTATGAAATCAAGTGATTCTAAGCAACAAATTTACACTTGCAGTACATTTTAATTATTAAGATTTAAGTTTCAAAATGGGGGTGACTGATGGCGAAGAACGAAGCAAAAATTTTGAAAGAGAGGGTGTTGTTACCGCCCAAAGGGCTTGGGCAAAGCCAAGGACAAGACACAATGCATTTTGACCTCTTGGGTCTTCTTCAGGCAAAAAAACAGTCACATTTAACATTTAGGACAGTACAAACAAAGAACAAAGAGTGACTTTTAGTTATCTATTTTTCCATGTGGTTTCGAAAAATGGCTACCAGACAGAAACGACAGAGGGGTTATAGGAGAGGAAAAAGGGGGGCGGGGGGGGGGGGGGGGGGGGGGGGGGGGGGAGGGGGTGCGTGGGAGGGAAGGGGGAGTGAGACGATGGGGTTTTGTAGCTAGTTCAGTGGGGTGGTGTGATTAATGTGACGTTTGTGGTTAAGGTGGATTGATATAATAATGCTAAGCAGGAGGTCGGGGGGGGGGGGGGGGGGGTTGGGGTGGGATAAATTTTATAATATATATATATATAATAGCTGAACAATTAAGTAGTGGGGGAAAAAAAGTGTAGGTTAACAAATTTTTCAGTCATTTTTTAGTAATAACTAGGCAAAGATTTGAACTATTAAAAAAAAAATATATATTTATATATATCAGAGGCATAAAAAACGCGGAAACAAACTGTATAGAAATGTTGATGTAATTTGGCTACCGATTCCTTTTGGAAAAAATGGGTAATTTTAAAAATGTGAAAAA
>JAFLJL010014725.1:0-16866 GCA_018398815.1 Conus ventricosus | reverse complement strand
TATTAACGTACAATCTTAACTATACAAAATTGTCTGTCACATCGGGGAACATAAACAGATTGGGATAAAGGAATAATACATCAATATATAACCACTAAATGTAAAATTCCCTAAAAGGCAATCTAAACAATACACTCACAACAAGAACAATAAGATAACGAGCTTAAAACGTCCTCAAAGACGAAGAAAACAATACAAGCAATACTACCAAAAAGCATTACAGGTCGCATACATACACGTAAATGAGTGATCTGCCATTTTACAACACGGTTTTTTTTCTTTTATGAATACAGTAAAAAGACAATGTGACCACGATGGTTACCATCGTTTTACTGGTGTTTAAAATGTTTCCCTTGAATGTAGCTTGTGATTTGATGTGACGAATAGGTTTTGGTGTTGAGCTCCACTGCCTTGGCACAATAAATGATAGGGCACGTTCTGCAAATGTCTTTGAGCGAGCGTGCAATTCCCAAAGTGAGGTGATCTGTAGATGAACAGAAGGATAAATAGGGAGGAAGTAGACCAGAAATTTAAGCTGGCGAAGACTGAAAAAGAAACTGTGGCAAATTAGGAATAACTTGTTGTCACCCGTCTGTCTCGAGAGACAATCGTGTTGCGGTATGGGTCAGTCAGTTGTGGAGTTGCAGCGCCTGCTGTGGCTGAGGAGCCCGATCCTCGAGCGGCAGACATTGCTGCAGTTGCTGCAGGTGAAGTCTCGGTCGTGAGTGTCTATGGGTGTCGGTGTCGTATATAATACTGTCGCCGTGGAATTGTATCGCAGCGACAGCATTTTCACGTGAAATATTGTTGCAGCGACAATATTTGCTGGAAAAAATTGTCGCGCGACAACTTTTCACGAAAAATGTCCTATAGAATATTGTAGCTGTCCATAAAATACTGTCGCTCAAAATTTTTGCGACAGCTTTTTGCGACAGGACACTGTGAAATATTGTAGTCAGTGAATACTGTCGCTTGCGACACATTTTCACGTGAAATCTTACTGCTAGAGTTAACATTTCCTGTGACATATGGTCGCAGCGTTAATATTTCACAGCGACGACTTTTTCTGCAAAGTGAAAAAACGTCGCCGCGGTTGAGCGTCAAAATATCACAGAAAATAATGCAGCCTGCCATAATAAAATAAAAAATTGTCGCAAGTGATTTTTTTATCATAAATGTTTTCGACGAAAGTCAATTTCCATTCGTGTGTTGTGTGTGTGTGTGTGTGTGGTGTGTGTGTGTGTGTGTGTGTGGTTGTGTGTGTGTGTGTGTGTGTGTGTGTGTGTGTGTGTGTATGCGTTTGTGAACGCGATTGTGTGTGTGTGTGTGTGTGTGTTGTGTGTGTGTGTGTGTGTGTGTGTGTGTGTGTGTGTGTGTGTGTGTGTGTGTGTGTGTGTGTGTGTGTGCTGTGAAATATGATGTTCTTATCAATATCGTAGGCCTAGGACATTCAGCACAACGAAAGTAGGGGGAAGATTGGGTAAGTTAGAACCCCTAAGAAATGCAGCCCTACCTCCTTCACTAATTTCACTTCACTCAAGGTTAATTATTTGTAAAGCTTACCATAAGAGCTTCATATAGTAGAGCCATGAAATGGCTATCTTTATTTCAAAATTTCTATATAAGAAATAATAAAAATTCTTAAAGAAAAGGAAGCCCACTTTAGACATCATTTCGGGTTAAATGGACCAGGGTGTGGTAAATATTGGGCCACGGGCCTATATCAACCCACACGCATTAGTCATAAACCCAAACCAATATTGTTTGTCTGTTGGCCATAATAAGATGTGTGAGCTTGTTCGATAATCCATTTAAAGACACCTACGTCTCAACACATTCAAAACTAAACTTAAAAAGTAAATGATTATCCTTAATTGTCAGAAACAGAAACCCAAACATAAAAAAGTTAAAAGCTAATCAAGCCCAAATCGAGAACGATACTTTCATTTGTTTTCTTTAATTGCATGCTTCTGGGGCATTTAAAATCATAAATTTTACAAACGAGTCAAAGTAACCCTTTTAGTCACAAGTCCCCAGAAGTTTCAGACCCCAAATGCAGGCTAGGCTCATTTGGTTTTGTTTTACTGCACCCTTTCAAGGGCATTAAAAAAGCCCCAAGGGAAAACCGTGATTGAAAAAATTTAAAAGTATTGGTTTTAAAAGGAAATCCATTTTTTTTCAAAAGCTTTTTTATCTATTTAATGAAACAAAAACCGAAAAAAAAATGCAGAACGTACGTTCAAAAGGGGTTTTCTTTCTTTAAACGCTCTTTTAAAAGGCCCCTAAGGCCTAAATATAATCGTTCAAAAGTAAAACAAAACCCCAAATTTAATAAAGTATTTTTTTTTGGAGGGCTTCTTTAAAAGAAACAACGAATTAATTTCGAAAACAAAAGAAATTTTTTTTCAAAGACGAAATTTTTGGATATGTTTTTCTAAATTTGGATGCCCATACGTGCTGCATGCATGCATGTCCACAAACACAACACACACACCACACACACCCACACACAACACACACACCACACACACACACCACACACAACACCCCCAACACCACCACACACACCCACACACACACACACACACACACACACAGTTATCAAAAATTACTGATCGCTGAAAAAACAACCGCTATAATTCTAATGAAGGGGGTATAAACGATAAGAGGCTAAATTGAGTACGGCCCAATTTAGCCCATCAGGGGAGTTCATTTATCCTTTTTAACCAGGGCTTTAAAAAAATCCTCTACCAGACAGCCATAAAAAATATTCCCTTGTGTTTGTTTCAAGGTTTTTTTAAAAAATTTTTGAATTCGTTAAACAGAAACAAACAATTCCTATTTTTTTCCCCTTTTTTGTTTTAACAAAACCCACAGGGTAAAAATTTTAGTACAAAATGTTTCTAATCTTATTTTGGGTACCCTTTCCCGCGCGGGCCGGTTTTTAAGAAAAAAATTAGCATGCTGACAAGTAGCACAAAAAAAGACTGAACTTACCCGTCAAGTTTTCTCAAATTAGCCCCAGCCCAATTTATCTACAGGCCCGCATTAACCAATTTTCCCCTTTCGGTAACAAACAAAGAAAAATACCCTTTCAATGGGCCCCCCAATTTCGGACAAGACCATTACTCTAACTAAAGGGCTAAAAAAAATTTTTCATTTGGGAATTTTTATTGCAGCCTAGTGGTTTTGTACTTCTTTTTTTTTAAAAGGGGGTCCATTTCTGTTTACTTAAAAAGAGTGAGTAAGCTCTCTGTATTGATCATTTTTTCTTCCCTTTTCTAAAAAAAAAAACGGTGGGACCCTTTTAAATGACAAAATTAGCCTTTGGAATTATCACACATCATCACATCATAAATATCATTCACACATCATCATCAACATCATCATCACAACAAAAACAAAGTCCGCGATCTGGTTTTATTTCACCAGCACCCCCAACCACACACACACACACACACCAACACCACACACACACACACCACCACACACACACACACACACACACCACAACACAACACACCACAACAGGAAAAGCGGATCTTGAACCTCTGAAGTTTTGCGGTAGAAGACAGAACCGAAATTTTCAAAGATGAAGTTCCTTTTGCCCAAAGATGAAAGCAGTGTTCGTTTTGTGATGCCCAATTAAGAAGAAAAAAGGGTCACATAGCCCAAATAAGGTCAAGCGGTTAAATACAAAATGACGGAAAATAAAATATCATTGTCAAAATTTTTTTCTCTTTGTTCGTCGTAACTATTAGGCCTATTAATAATGAGCCCCAAAAACGCAACTTGTAAAAAATACAATAATCCATGGACTACTAATTAATTCTTTTGTTTTTTGTTTTGGTTTTCTTCTTTAAAATAAATTCAAATCAAAAATTCAAAAATTTTTGGGGTAAAAGGAAAGGAGTTTTTAAGAGGGGGTTAGCATTAATGAAGGATATCCATAATAAAGAATGCGGCATTATGATTTTTGCCTCGTTTTCTTCCCATGACTCCCCATATGTCCCCCACATTATCCAAAATTGACATTCACATACCCCCTGTTCCCCTATTAAATTTTTTTGGGATAATTAATTTTTTGTTCCTGGGCTTTGCCCTCCCCTCGCCCTCCTTCCTGACCAACATCCCTCCTTCAAGGGGTTGTGCCCCTTGTACTCTGACCTATCAAACCTCCTTCAACGGTTGGTCCTCCTGAACTGTAAGGGGTGAAAGAGTGGGAAATGATGTGTGGTGCTTGTGGGGTGTGTCCCCAGGTGGATTACTATGCTGTGTGCGTATCCTCTCTCTTCTCTCTCTCTTCCTCCTCCTCTCTCTCTCTCTCTCTCTCTCTCTCACACACACACACACAACACACACACAACAAACAACACACAACACAACCACCACAACACTGGAACACGAAAACGCGCAGCCGGGAATACACCAACAAACCAATACGCAAAAAAATTCTCAAAACTTGTTGGTAACTTGCGGGATTTTGGGGGGAATCGGGGTCATTGACGTACCCACTCAAGGATGTGACGCCCTCCAGAATTGGAAAAAATTTTTCCCCCCGTGCCAAATTAAAGGAAGAATATTCATAGGCCTTGCAAGTGTAGCGGGCCCCCCAAAAAATTGTGAGTTGATCATTCAAAAAAACGAATGGGGCCCTTTGGGTGAAAGTGCCCACTGATGATATTTTTACAAGGGCGGTAAGGTAATCGGTCATGTTTTTGAACACTGAGTACACTACAGGAGGGGGGGGAAAAGAGTCAGTTTTAAACCCAGCAATGGCCTAGAACCAACGCAGGACGGTGGCCCCTCGTGTGACCAGTCATTCCCAGTGGCGATAATAGTTGGGGAAAGCTACAGGGGGAAAACTTAAAGAAGAGGAAAAGAATTCATATGTTAAATTTGAAAAGCAGGTTAACACAACCATTGTGTTTAGCCCTTCCCCCTTTCCCCCTTCCCCCCTTTCACCCTTCTTTTCCCCCCGTGGGGTGGTTGAAGATGGCCTGTTGGGGGAACACCCCGGGTGTTAGCCCCAGCCAAAACCCAACCCCGGGGAGGGGATTGAAGCCGTCTTTCGAAGAGACAAAGAAGTCGCGGGAAAAGTCGAGACTGTTTCCCCAGGAGGGGAGAGTTCGAGGGGGAGATATTGTCTCAGAGGAGAGACGGGAAATTAAAAGCGGGGAAGTTTTTTTACTTGGGCAGGCGGTCCCAGTGATTACGGGAGTTATTTTTTCCCCGGCCGGAATTTTTGGGGGATAAGGGAAGGAAGGCCCATGTTTTAAAAAGGGGGAACTAGATTATTTTATCTCTAGTTAAAGAGAGATAAAAGTGTGAAACTATTTTTATCTCCGTGTAAAGAGAGATACAAGTGTGAAAAATTTTTTATCTCTCAGAAAGAGGAAAAGTGTGAAACTTTTTTATCTCTCAGGTAAAAAAGGGGATACAAGTTAAAGTTTTTTTTTTATCTCTCAGTGTAAAGAAGATCAAGTTAAAGACTATTTTTTTTCCCCAAAATGTAAAGAAGATACATGGTAAGTTGTTTGTCTCTCGGTGTGAGGAGAATACATGGTGCGGATTTTTTTGTCCCCCGTGGGGGAGGATACAGTGAAAATTTCTGTTTACAAGTTTTTTTGTTTTAAAAAGGGTTTTTTCCCCCTGAAGGAGGGGGAAAAAAAAACCCCTTCGGTAGTGCTCCTTTTGGGGTGATTAAAAAGTTTGCGGTGCGTAGGAGTAAATTGTCTGAATGCGGGTTGCAAGAGGACGTGTGACGTGGGCCCCCCGACTCCAGCTTCACCGGCGTAGTCCGTTTGTTTTTTCCGGAAAAAAAAAAAAAAAAAAAGAAAAAATTTCTTTTTGTCCCCTTTGGGGGTTAAAAAAAAAAAAAAATTTATTTGCCCCAAGGGTTTGAGGAAAAAAAGAAAAAGGAAAGGGTTTTCTATTTGAACCGGAATTTCTTTTTGTGCCCTCAAGGGTTTGAGGGAAAGAAAAAAAAAAAGAAGAAAGTTTAATTTTTATTGTGTTAATATTTGATTTTTTTTTGTTTTTTTCTATTTCTTATGTGTTGGGGGGTTTGACATTTTTTTGGTTGCTCTACCCCTTTAAAGGTTTTTTTTTTTTTTTGGTAGGATTTTTTTTGACCCCCCCCACCTCAGGCCCGATACCCTCAACCCTTCTCTGTCAACCTGGCAGAAAGGGGGGCAGGGCGTTAAAGGAAATCGCTGCCTTTCCCCCTAGGGGATTAGTAATTTTGTCCCCTTTTCCCCAGGACGATAGCCCCAACCTTTTCCCTGCGTTTGCAGGGGACATGGCGGGGGAGTCAAAGTTTTTCCCTTCTGATAAATATCTATTTTTTTTCGCTTTCCCCTTTGTTCAGTTTGTTTTTTTCCCCTTCCCCCTCAGATGGGGATAAACTTTCCTCCGCCGCTAGTATGTAGGTGGTGGATTTTTTTACCGCTCTGCCCAAAAAAAAACCTTTACTTTGATTTTTTTTCTGGGTGGGGTGCGAGATTTTTTTTGATTTTGGGTGAATGTGCATTTTTTGATTGATTTTTTTAGTATTTTGTATTTTTCTGTGGGGTTGTATTTTGGGCGTGATTTTTTTTCCCGTCCTTTTACGGGAGACAGTGACCACTGGGGTGTTTTGGGGCCCTTCTTTTGCTTTTCTTGATTTCTCTCCTATTCCGTCTGGTATCTTCATTTCCTTTTCACCCCCCTTTTAAAAAATCTCTTAACCTCTCCTAAATGGGGCTCCTTTTATTTTTTTTTTTTCCCAAAATTTTCATCTTTTGTAGGATTTCCGCTAGTTTGTGCCCTTTTCCCCTTTTTTTAAAAATTTGTTTTGTTTCCATTTGTTTTGTAAATTTAAATTATTTTTTGAAAAGGGGGTACTTTTTTTGAAAATTCTTTTAAAATTAAGTAAAAAGAAAGACTGACAACAAGAACTTTTTAGAACTAAAACTTATAAAAAATTTTATTTTCAAAAAACTTTTTTTTGTTTATTTTTTTTTCTTGGGGAAAAACAGTTTTGTATTAAATTTCATTTTGTTTTTTAATTCCAAATTGATAACTTTAAAATTTTTTTTTTTTTTTTGGGAAAAATCCCTTTCCCTTGGTTTTCATATCTCCCCGTTTAAGAAAGCTGGTTTTTTTTTTTTACACCGGAATTGAATTCTGTATTTGATATATATAATTACGTTTTGTAAAACATAATATCCTTTCGCCTTATTTTTTCATATTTTTGAGTTTTTTGGGTTTATATTGACGATTCTTAGGGATGTTTTGATAAATATGTTAAAAAAGGGGAACGCTTGGGTTTGAGGGGAAAAACTTCTAATTTGAAAAAATGCACGATGGCAGACAGGAAAGGGGAAGAAGAAAAAAAACTACGGGAAACTGAAAAAAATAAAATTACAGGGGGAAAGCTAAAGTGAAAAAATTTAAACTACAGAGGGAAGCTGAAGAAAAAAGATTACAAAAAGGGCTGAAGCTGAAGAAAATAGACACAGGGGGAATTTAAGTTAAACGTTGAATTTAGAAAAGATGCTGAAATTAGAAGAATACGGGATCGAGAAAACCCTCCACCATGGGTTTCCCGCACCTGCCTCAACCAAAAGGGGCATATTTTTCAAAGTTGCCACCTTTGAAAAAAAAAAGTGACATTGATAGTTTTCTTTTCCGATTTGAAAGTACGAAGTCTTGTGGTTGGCCAAAGGAAAAGGGGTTTTTAAAAGCGTCGTTTTTTAAGGGTACCCCTTTGAAATTGTCCATATTTTGCGCGAAACAAAATTTAAATTGGGATCATTTTGAAAGAAGAACCCCAAAAATTTCAATTTCTGTGATGTTTCCGAAGTTTCCTTTCTGTGCGCCCCAAAAAAGGAAACTTTTCCGCGTTTTTTTTCCGTAGAGTCATTGTTTGGATCGATGGATCGATTTGTCTAAAACGAACAAAACTTTTCAATCATGCGAGATCTCCTTCTTAAGAACAATTTTTCCCAAGCTGGCAAAGATCTCCCCCTTTTTCCCTTAAAAAAAGGGAAATTTTGAAAAGTGGGGGAAAATTGTCAGATGGCTATAAATTTTGTTCGCTCACCCAAAAGGGGCGTGGCAAAAAAGGAAAAATTTTCCCATTTTTGAGTCTCATGCGTCAGTCACCCCATCAGGCAGGGAAGTTACGGAAAGGAAATCGGGGTCTTTTTGAGTCCTCAGGATATACCTATCCTAGGAACGGACGGATCTTTCCCGGTTGAGTGATTTTTCGTCAATACCAGTACCACCCGCCAAAGACCCGTTATTCCTCAAAACTTTCCCGAGGCGGGACAAACCCCCAGTAGACCTTTTGGGCCAGTTCGTGGACAAACAGAAGTTCACAAAACCCGGGGCTGCCGACAGCAATGCGATTTTTTTTTGTGAGGGCAAGTTCCATTTGAAAAAAAATTGCCCTTTAAACCCAAAATATCAAAACCCGCTTAGTCCCACGATTTGAAGAAGGCCTTGTTTGGCACCAATCAATCTGTTAAAGGGGCCTGGTTTTAGAAAAGGGCCAACAAGGATTGCAGGCTTCTTTTTTGCGAGACACTGGGTCACACGGGTTACGAAATCTTTCGTTTCAAGACCATATCTCAACACGCCCAAAAAGGTGGGGTTTTTTGGGGGCAAGTTTAAAAACGTTTCCGCTGGCGAAAATTTCTCGATACACCGTACTATCCGGTTTTTTCTTACCGCCTGTGTCATTAAAAACCCGTCGCGACTTGATTTTGGGCAATTTGCCAGGTGTCCACAGTACTGGGGTGCGGGGGATCTTTTGTTCCTTGTCTTGTGATACAGATAAAACTCATAGAGCGGGGAAAGGCTACAAAGCCGCAAAATTTCCCCCAAAAAGGGGATGAACTCCAGATTACCCCAATGATTAAAAGAAATGCAGGGAAAAGACAGCCGACGACAAAACTTTCTGCTGCTAAACGAGTCATGACCCCAAGACAAACCAACGTAATACTGGACCTAATTCTCTACGGGGTTGACCTGGACGGACAACAGACAATTTGGGGTTCCAAAACCATTAGAGAAACGTGCTGCACACGGCTCATATGCATGTTCGTGGTCACGGGGAATCAAAAGA
This sequence comes from Conus ventricosus, assembly GCA_018398815.1. Classification (NCBI taxonomy): domain Eukaryota; kingdom Metazoa; phylum Mollusca; class Gastropoda; order Neogastropoda; family Conidae; genus Conus; species Conus ventricosus. The sequence continues at coordinate 7,754 of JAFLJL010014725.1, read as the reverse complement.
ACTTAAAAGAGAGTTCTTGATTTTTTATTGGCCAGGTGTCAAAAAGGGAAGTACAAAAATTACTCCCGCTCAGGACTCTGCCAAAAGCATCTCAAAAGGTCGCGCCCCATTGCACCTTTGCACAAAATGCCTCTCTTTTCCCTTTTCCATTTCGGAAGGTAGCATTGTCTTTTTGGACCGCTACACGTTTTTCTTGGGGATATCGCTATACTTGACCTTTGGTGGATAACAACAAGGTATCCAAAACGATTCACTGAAAAAAATTATCAGTATCTGTCGCGAAGCCTTACTTGCAATTTTTTCCAAGGGGGGTCTTCAGACGAAATTCTCTCGGATTTGGGAAAGCCAAACATTTCTGTCTCAAAGAAATTTTCAGACTGTTGTCAATCTCTTTCCCTTTCAAACCCCCGCCAATATCCCAATCGAATGGCATGGGTTTAACGTTCAATGGAAAAGTTTAAAGCCCGGTTTTAGAAAGGGTTTCCAAGGCAAGACCCCAGGAATGGGACGTTCGTACCGGCTTTTCTTTTTTTATACAGGGAATCCCAACGAAAAAGTGGGGATTTCCCCCTTTGGGTTTTTTTCGGACACTCACCAAGGGGACCTTTTGGGTCTATTTGATGAACAATGGACGGAAAGAGGACATACCCGACAGTAAAACTGTTTACCAAACTTTATTTAATGCAAACGTTTGAAGGATGCGTGACTTGCTCACCATCAGGATGGAAAAATGATGTGTACAAGGTCTTTGCAGACGAAAACAAAGGCACGTTCCTTCAGCTTGGGAGAAAAGTCCTTTTGTACTAACGATGAACATACCCAAGCTTGTGTTTTTGTGGGAAAGGGGCCTTTTCAGGGGGTCGAAAAATTTCGAAGTAAATTTTAAGATCAAAATGGCAACACTGAGAAGGTATTTCATGGGAAACTGTTGAAGAAGTATGTTGAACGTACAAATTTTCCCTCAACCCGTCAGTTTGGGGGATGTCCCCGGGTTTAAAAAGATGCAACATACAGACATTTTCCAGTGAGAATTTGTACCCAATTAACGTACAGGACAATCAAAGGTTATGAAAACAGCAAATGTGGGTTTAACCCTTTCCATGCAGATGAGTTGTACCCCCCCAATTTTTGCTTCAAAAGGGGAAACCTATGAGGAAAGTGGTTCTGCGAAAATTTGTTACAAGCAAACAGAAAAAAGCTCAAAGACATTTTGAAAGACTTCAGGATTTTTTGACGGAAAACCCCCGGTACAGCAGATTGAACCCCCTATATTCATTTAATTCTGAAATACCAGTGCGAACCAACCATACCCCCCCCCATTTGCAAAAAAAAAGGGGGTTGAGAGAGAAATTTAAAGAAGCGGATTTAAAGGTATAGAACCTTTTCTTCCCCCTACAGCTCACATGGAAATTTGGGGAAAAACCTGTGGGTCAGTGCGTTTCTGCATCGATTTTCGAAAAGTAAATAAGATCACGTTTCCCGGGGCCTATCCCCAACATTTAAGACTTTTGTTCGCTTCGGGAAAAAAGTTTTTGGAAAAAGACTTTTACTAAAGGGTACTGGCAGATTAATGGCTGGCTGCAAGGGAAAGACAGCTTTCAACACCTTTTGGTCTTTTCCCCGTGGACGAAAATGCCATTTTGGGTTTTTAAAATGCCCCCGCTTTTTTTGCCAGAAATGATGCAGCCCCCGAAACTCCTGAAAGGGGCAGTCAGTTTTTTTGATGCCCTTTTTTGGGGCAAGGGCAGGAGTGACCTCCTTTTTAACTTACGAGCTGTTTTTTTGCAGACTCAAAGTTTTGGTTTGATGCAAACCACAAAAATTCGTGCCGGTTTTCAAACTCTCGAGTTTTTGGTCCCCCAATTTTTATGGAAAAATGATGCCCGAGGGAAAAAATGGAAAAATTTTTTTACTAAAACCCCCAAAAACAATCATCACTCCCGGATTGTTGTTTTACTATAGACATAGAAACCCCCCTTTTTTGTCCCTGACGGCCCCTTGACTGAACGAGAAAAAGGGGAAAAAACAAAATATTGTTGGGGCTGATGAGTGCCAAAGCTTTGGAGTGTGTTTTTAAAAACACCCTCAACTCATTTTCCTTTTTATTTTTCCCCCCTCTAGAAAATTTATTTTTAAAAACTGATCCATTTAAAGGGAATGGGACGGGACTGTGCAGGAAAAAATGTTTGTTTCCCGGCAATACGCCAGTAAGAATTCTCAAAACCAAGGGGAAAAACTCCCTATTTAGAGAGGTGCTTGGCTATTGTATGGGCAGTGAGAAGTTTTTCCAGGGTTTTTGACTGAAGAAAGTTTCGTTTCAGACTGACCATGGCCCCTGACTTCTTGAAATCGTCAAAGACTAAGAACAGCAGGTTATTAAGGTTTTGGCATTGCGAATCCAATTTTACTGTTAACCATGCCTGGAAACACAAAAAGTCAGGGGAGATTGTTGTCACGTGCGTGAAAATTTATGGACAAATGTAACGCTTTAAGGGAAAGATATTCCCTTTTTTTTCTTTTTTAAGATTACGGTGTGGGTACTTTTGACGGGCATTGTATGCTATGACGATTTAAATCAATGGTATTTATCTAATTTGCTTATGAAGTGACTAAAAAATTTTTTTTCAAGCAAACAACTACTTGATGTTGATGTAATACATATTTATTCTTTGGGCAATGGAAAAAATCAAGACATTTTATGTTAAAATTGCTGGTGACGAGAATTTAATTTTGTTGATGAGCAAATAACCTTTGAAATGTAAATACATTTTTGTTGTGCGAGACAAACCCAAATTTTTTATTTTTATGTCAACAATGGGAGATGCTTTTCAATGGGCAAAAACTACATGTGGGGGAAAAAAAACTATGTTTTTAAAAATGTTTTTTTTTGTTTCAGTCTATTTAGAAAAAATGTACACTTGGAAAATTCTCATTTTTATGAGGGTTTGAAAAAATGAGTGAGACAAAGATCAAAGGGGGAAAAAGGCTTTACACTTAAGAGAACACAATTTTTTGCTTTTAATTTTTAAAATCCCTAATTTTTTTTAAAACCTTAATTTTTGAAAAGTATTTTGTGAAATATGGGATCAATTAGAATTTTTTTTTTTTAAAACTGAAATTTTGGAAAACCTATTTTTGGGGTGGTATGGGGGGAAAAAAATTCTTACGTGATTTTTAAATTTGGGAAACATGTCGATGGGTTTCACATTTGGGGTTCAGGCTGAGTGTTTTAAGTGAAGTTGTATATCCTTTTAAAAAATTTTCTGGGGGAAAATTTTTTTTATCCCAGAGGGGGGGGTCATGTAGACCTCACACAAGGGAGTACGCTCCATCCATGAATTAGTGAAAGAACATTTCCCCGGCCAAAAATAAAGGAAGAATATTATAGGTTGACTAGTGACGGGCGCCCCCAAAAAATTGTGGTATGACCATTCAAGAAACGAATTGGGCATTGGGGGAAAGTACCACGAGTGATATTTTAAAAAGGGGGTAAGGTAAGGTCTGGGCATGTTTTTGAAAAAACTGAGTATCATCACTAGGAGAAGGGGGGAAAGAGTCAGTTTTAACCCAGCAAGGGGGCCCGAGACTCGAACCTTCAGGACGGGGGGCCTCGGCTGACCAGTCATTTACCAGGACGATGAAGTTGGGAAGCTCAGGGGGAAAACTTAAAAAAGAGAGAAAGAATTCAATTTTAATTGAGAAGCAGGTTACTTACAGAAACCTATTCGGTTTCAGCCCCTTTACCCTTTACCCTTTGCCCCTTTACCCTTCACTTTCACCCCGGAGGGGTTTTTTGAAAGGCCAAGGGTGGGGAAACACCGTATTCAGCCCCAGCCAGTACCAACCAGGGGGAGGGTTGAACTCGTCATTTCGCAAAGACAGAAAAGTCGCGGAAGAGAAGTCGAGACCGTACCCAGGACGGGTGAGTTCGAGGGGGGAGTTAAAATTTTCTCCAAAAGAGAGACAGGGTTGAGAAAACAGGGGGGCTTTTTTCTTGAGGGAGGCAGGGCCCAGTGATTTCGGAGTTATGATTTTCCTGGTCCGGAATTTTTGGATAACGGAAAGGAAGGCCAAGCTTTATAAAGCGGAACAGATTATTTTACTCCAGGTAAAGAGAGTACAATGTAAACTATTTTATCTCTCAGTGTAAAAAGAGTACAAGTGTGAAGACATTTTACTCTCAGTTTAAAAAGAGATACAGTTTGGGAAAACATTTTATCTCCATGTAAAGAGAGTACAAATGTGAAAATTTTTTTATCTTCGGTAAAGAGAGATACAAAGGGGAAGACATTTTCTCTCAATGTAAAGAGAGAAACATGTGTGAAGATTGATTTGTCTCCCCGTGGAGGAGAAACATGTGTGGGATTATTTTTCTCTCAGTGCGGAGGAGATACAGGTTAAAATCTGTTTTTCAATTGTTGTTGGATTAGAAAAATGTTTTCCCTGAAGAAGGGGGAGAAGAAAAACATTCGTAGTGTCCCTTTTGGGTGATTGGAAAGATTTTCGTGTGGTATGGGTAATGCTGTCATAATGCGGGTATGCAAGAGTGACAGGTGACAGCGGTTCTATTCAATTTTTGGGGGAAAGGAAAACGTCCCACGAGGAGTTCAGAGTGGGGGGGGATGAAAGGAAGCGGGATCCCGGAGAGAGAAGAGAGAGAGAGAGAGAGAGAGAAGAGAGAGGAGAGAGAGAGAGAAGGGGAGGGGAAATATGGAGAAAAGAGGGAGGGATAGAAGAGAGAATGAGAGAGGGGGGAGGGAGAGGAGCAGAGAATGAAGAGAAGAGGGGGGGAGGGAGAGGAAGGGAGAGAGGGGAAATGAGAGAGAGAAGAGAGGGGGGGGGGGGGGGGGGGAGAGAGAGATTACGTGTTATGGACAAAAGAATCACAACTATCTGATTCCATAAAAACGCGAAAAAAAAACAAGCGAAGGTTGGGGTGAATTTTTTGGGCTCTATTTTACAAGGGAAGCGAGAATTCAAGTGATTGATTCATTTCCCGGTAATGGTGAAAAGTCATCAGCTAATGCTTTTGTGTGGAAAATCCAAAGGTCACTGCAAACCAGCTTGAAGTCCTTTTAACCCGGTGTGGCCCCCCTTTGCGTTGACAAAGCGCACCTTTGCGGCTCATGAGTGGACCGGTGGTTGATGCTCCCCTTGACACCAGCCCACACATGGACGATGGCCTGGTGAAGTTGAGCCCCTTTGCTGGTCGGGCGCAGGAGGGCCAACCGTTTCCAATTTTTTTCCCCCAAAAAAGTTTTTATTGGGTTTAATCGGGATGAGGGCTGGCCAGGCACACTTGACGTTGTTTTTTGTGAAAAAATTTGCTGGGTGGCCCGGCGGTGTGTGGGGCTTGCATTGTCCTGTTGAAATGTCCATTTGGGTGTTGCGCAAAAAAAAAGGGCGACTGGGGGCGAGCACCTGGTTGATGACGCTGTGTTGACACCCTGTTGCGACCAGGACCAATTTTGAAAGAGACTGGGCCCATGGGGTGGGGTTAATGCCAATTTCACCCCTACATAACGTTCGGGCCTCCCCCCGGGGTTTCCCCCTACACACAATCAGCAAAAAAGCGTTCACCAGGTCGACGCCTATTGACAACCACACCATGTAATAAAAAACGGCTCTCATCGAAACAAATGCGTCCCCCCTGCTGTCTGCGCCGTTTATTTGGGGTTGTGCCCACTGCAGCCTGTCCTGCCGGTGTCTTGGTGTCAGTACCGGGCCTCTGTGAGGACCCTACATGCCCGCCCGTCCCGAAGATGCCGCCGAAGGTTTAGGCTGTTCGTTGCTGGGATTTCCCAGGCACCCCAGCTTTTGCGGCTTTTGCCCCCGTCTCGCAATGGTTTAAAAAAAGATGGCGACCACTTTGTGTGGGGACCCAAGGCGGGGGCCCCCCGGGCATCTCAGGGTACCAGTGACCCCTGCGGTGCGCAGATGATAGATGGGTTTAATGGACGAAAGATGTTGGCGACCTGCCTGGGACCACACCCCCTCCCGAGGCCCAGGGCACGATTGCGTTCCTCTGCCGTATTTGGGCCTCGTAGCGCTCAGACGGAATCGTTACCTGAACCCTTTTAGCGCGGCTTTATAAAAGGGCATGCCTGCGTACTTTTCGCTGGTTAACTTTGCTCTCATGGTGTGCACGTGCCCCCACTGCAGCAAAACCCTTTGTTTATTTTTGTTGCCCCCAATCCGGGAAAGATGTGTTGCTCCACAACTTTTTCACTGACGTGAGTCTTGGACCCAAAAAACTTGCCCCAATGTTTTAAAATTGAAAATTCACCCCTTTTCACCCCAAAATAAAACCTTTTAATTTTTTTGCGTTTTTTATAAGCGTTATTTTTGAGCTGAAGCGTTGTTTTAGGCTCCAAACACACACCCAACAACACAACACCCCCACCCCCCAAAACACCAACACACACACACCCCTGTCACGCCTCCCAATCCGCCACGCTGACGTCCAGAGAAGAGAGAGGAGAGAGAGAGAGAGAGAGAGAAAAAGAGGAAAGAGAAGAGAGAGGGAGGAGGAGGGAAAACGGGGGGGGGGGAGGGGGGGGGAAAGGCCGAGACCCCGGGCGAGTTTGAGGCCGAGGAAACAAAAGGTAAATCAGATAGATGGGCGTCCCAAAAGGGAAGGCGGAAAAACAAAAAGAGACAAAAGATAGACCGACGTCAAGCAGACACAAATAAAAAATGACAAAAGAAAAAGGGCAACGATACGTAAAACCTGAGAAGGGAGGTGGGGGCAGAGTTGGGGCCGAGAAGAACTTCTTCGACGCGTATTTTTAGAAAATACTGTCCAAGCGAAAAATTTTTTCCTTGGGAGCAATTTTTTTACTGAAAAAATGTCGCTGCGACATGATTTTTTTTTTAGGCACGACACGTTTTATGGGCTTTTTCGTGAAAAACCGTCGCCCCCATTTTTAGGAAAAAAAGTCGCTCAGCCAATTTTTCCTGAACCAGCTGCAGTATTTTCCCCCAAAAACTGTGCTGCGACACGATTTTATGAGCACAGATTATATACACACCCGGGGCAATTGTTTACGTCTTCTTCCCCACCGGGCTTCTCCCCGCTCTGCTTTCTTTAGCTGGCCTTTAGGTGGACCGCCAGCTACCCGTATAACTCTGCTCCAGGTCGCGGATCGAGGCTGCCTCCCAAGGCACGCTTGCAATACCCGAAAATCGGGGGGGCCGTCCGTGGTCGGAGCCATAGCCAGCTCACCGCACAACAATTTCCCTTTTGGGGGGGACGGCCCCTCTATGCCGCCCCCCCCCGGGGGCCAAACCAGCGCGGCGTCCTGTTTACTGGAGAACAGCCAGGGTCCCCCTGGGTCAGGACGTCCATGGGGGTACGCCCGGGCCCCAAAAGGCCCCAAACGTTTAGGCGCTCGGGGGGGCAGCGTCGCGTTCTTGTCGAAAGTACAGGGCCCATGCTTTGCTTCCGTAGAGAAGGGTGCTCAGCACGCAGGCTTGCTACACTCTCATCTTGGTGTTTGGTGGTAGCATGGTGTTGTCCCACTCTCTTCGCTAGACGGGCCATCGCTGTTGCTGCCTTGCCGATCCGGCGTTCAGCTCTGCATCCAGAGAAAGGTTGCTGGAGATGGTGGAGCCCAAGTAAGTGAAGTCGTCGACCACTTTAAGAGTGTGATCTCCGATGAAATGCGGGGAGTGCTACTGACGTCTTGACCAATGTTGTTTGTTTTCTTCAAGCTAATAGTGAGGCCGAACCCGTGCAGGCATCAGCGAAGCAA